>RDPX01000262.1:225489-326417 GCA_003991215.1 Morbakka virulenta
CCACTGCACATTAAATTGGGGCTGATGAAACAATTTGTTAAAGCCTTTAACAAAGAAAGTGATTGTTTCAAGTACCTTCGACGATCTTTTCCTGGCCTTAGTGAGGAAAAATTGAAGGCTGGAATATTTGACGGCCCCAAAATCAGGAAAATGAAGAATGACAAACAGCTCCCTTTATCAATGACTGTTTTGGAGAGAACTGCATGGGACACATTTGTCAGTGTTATTGATAACTTCCTTGGCAAGAAAAAGTCTGTAGACTGCAAAGACCATGTCAAAAATATGTTGAAAGCATTCCAGAAATTGGGCTGCGATATGAGTATTAAGGTCCATTTTTTGTTCAGCCACTTGGACAGATTCCCTGATAACCTGGGTGACATAAGTGATGAACAAGGTGAACGGTTCCACCAAGATATTAAAGTGATGGAACAGCGACATCAGGGCAGATGGGATGTAAATATGATAGCTGATTACTGCTGGTCTATTAAGAGAGACTGCCAAGACACCAAACACAGAAGGAAGTCAAGGAAAAGGACATTTCTTCCTTAGTTAACTTTAAAAAAACTTTTTGTAAGTATTTTGTTTTAATTTTTTTAAAAGTCTCTTGTTCATTTTTCCTCTCGTTTGGTTTGCTTGAATTTATTTGCATACTCTTTCATATGACAACAAGATCAGGTGCCAACTTTGCCTTAATTTTATCCTATTCTATACGGTGCATTTTAGGTCAGCGAATATATGGGCACGGATTCTGCCCCCTAAAATCTTAGGATCTATTCTAGCTGAAGTCTTGAAACTTGGTAAGGTGACAGAAGAACAATGCTCCAAAGAACTTAAAATACAAAATTTTGGTGATGATGTCATCAGACGATCGGTGACATCATCATATTTATTGGCCATTGGAATTTGGCAATTTTAACCAAAATATTTAAATCACAGAATGAACCAAATTTTTGTACAGAATGGCCCTGAAATGAACCTGATCACTTTTATAAAGCGTTTTTCAATGAATGATGAAAAAGTATGATACCATCCATTTCACAGTCAAAAAAATCACATGTTGGCCGAGTGCCAACTTTGACCAAAGTCCAGTGACAAAACGGCCATAAACTTGGAATGGGTCATCACATACGCTTGAAAATTGCAGTAAAACAGTAAAAATATGCCTCAATAAAAGTAAAAGAGCTTTGAGTTCACAGCTGGTTCCATTTGGAAAATATTCGGGCGAAAACCGAAACGGTGGCGCCAACCACCATACGAAATAGGGTTGAGTAAAAAAAAAGGAATCCTATTCCGCAAAAACTAGACGTGGTGGGAACAAATGGATATCATTTTTGGATTCAGCACGAAAAATTGGTCCAGAAACACAATTGGTCCAAACAAAATTGGTCCAGATTCCTAATAGGGCTTACACCCCTATTAGGAATCATTCACATTCACCTTACCATATCTTTTAATTAAAGTTTTACATAACGGATGACTCCCAGGTCCTGTCTCATCAACCTCATAATGGAAACTATACAACTGACTTGGAACTTTAAAGTACTAGTAAGGGTATAAGAGGCGAGTCAAAACGATTTCGTTTTTACCCGGGGCTCACGATACTAGTTCCTTTCTGGTATTGGAAATAATGATACCTTTGTATAAGCAGTCTTTTCTGCACGGCAAATATGACCAATGAACTTGAGGTATTGACCGTATATGAAATGTAGCCGACGTTTTCCACTTTTGGATGTTCCTTATCTGACCATTTGTGTAGTAGGATCTATATTCTGCTTCTTCGTTTTTATCATCATATCTAGGAACAAGTCTCTAATTCAATTTCCCCTTTTCCCTCATTTGACAATCAGTCTGGAATTCCGTAAGCACGTTTTGACTGAACAGATAACATTAAAATCTTTCGTGTAGTGCACAGTTGAAACTTGTGTTGCGGTACGCATTGTAAGAACTTTGAAGAAAAAGCTGTGCGGTGCATAATTGTAAGACGCAGTGAGACCTAAATAAACTGCCACTAGTGTATCTTGGCTTTTTTTCAACTATCAGCCTATAAATATTATTTCAGTGGTTTACCTACTTTGACGAAATCAAATTGTTTTTATTGTCATTATATTTAAACTTTCTTTTTTTAACCTGTCTGCTTCCGCAATTTGGTTGTTGTTACTTTTGGCCACTTCCGTCACTTCACCTGGAGTAGGAGGAATTTTATCAACAAAAACGAATTAATCTGCTAGAAGCGGATACTCTTGAACCTTTTCAGTTTCAGAAAAGATTAACAGCTCTTGTCTGCCGCAGTGTTGTTTAAAATGTGCTTTCGATTTTACATTCGATATGGCAATTTCGAGTTATTCTCAAGTACTATGTGCTATTTTTGCCAAGGCAAACTATTATCTGTTTGTCTTGTTTCTGCAAAAGCATTGACGTTATCAGCATCTTGTTTAAAATATTGTTTCTTACGTCTTTAAGCCATCTTTTGTTGATACTTTTCTGTAATTTTTACATCTGTGTATGATCGGATAAGTTAGACAGTTCTTTGCCCATTTCCATTTAAGTATCACTTCCAAAAATTTTTTTGTCTTGATTTAATATATCTTGAGCACAAAACATAAGCACTCTTTCTCGCTACTTTTGCTATTTATTCACTGACCATATCAGTATCATCTTCAAATATAGTTGCACGTTCATTTTCAATCTTCATAATTAGCTACCGTGTCGAAAGTGGTTTGCCCCGTAGTGCACAGTACGGAACAATCCACTTTAGATAACTTAACCATGAATACTATTACTGTTGTTCTTTGGTCGAAAAAACTCCCCCACACGTGCTGTGTACTGAGATGCAACGGATGTGCTTCCACTTGAATCATGATACGCGACTCTATTACATTAACAGAAAAAACACATCACATGGAACAATTAACACCATACCTTAAAACTGGTCCAGAACTGTCTTTTCAGGAAGGAAAGTGCACTCGATGACTTGCTGCAAAGAACAAGAACGAGAATGGTTGTAATACATGTATATATAATAATTTATTTACTTATATATATGTATGTATGTATATATAGACATACATATAAATTCTTTCTGTAACATTTCTCTACAGGTTCTTGGGCCGCCTTTACTTACTAATACAAAAGTGAGATCAATAGCAAACAGTAAAGGAACACATGTAGTCAAATGTTCCCAACTACAACAAAATGGTTGGATCAGGTATAAAGCTGAAGGTGTGTGGCTACGAAGTGGAGAGGCTGGTAAGACTAGAAAACTTGAGGTGTTCTAGATAAAAATGCATTGCTAGAAAAATACATTTTGGTATCGTGATACAACACATTACGATATATATATTCTTAAAAGCCAGACCTATTACTGGCGCTGGCGATCATCTTCCTCCAAACCAATTTAATAGTGCAGTTTATTCCTCGCCTGTGTCTTCCAGTTGTTAAGATTATTCAGATATATAAGACTTAATCCTCCTCTGCAAAGGTTTCTAATCCTGCAAGGCAAAAAAATTGTCCAATAAACTGCATCTGTCTTTCTCCAATGTTCGATTGCAAGTTTCTTTTCATATCAGCCACAGAATTTTAGCGGTCCATGAAATTCTGAGCATATGTCTGAAACACCAAATCTCAGCAGCTTTGAACTTCTATATCGTATTGCTAGTCGTCAAACATTCAGGTACATACATCAGAACCATTATTAAATTGGAATTGAACACTTGTTTTTGTACTCATATTTACTTTCTGCATGTGTAAGTAAATTTTTAAGTTGATTTGAAGGTGTTCTTGGTGACGCAATTCACTTTCTTGTTTCTGTGTCAAAGCAGTCATTAGAAGTAATGATGAAACCAAGATACTTAACTTTATGGCCTTGTTATATAATTTGAATTTTTCTTTAAGCGAACATACTGGGGAGCTGGAGGTTGCCCTTGAAAATAGTCATCCACTGTCTTGGAAACAATTAACTTCAGGCAAATTGCTTTATTGAAGCCAACTACGACTAAAATATTATGCAAATCAAGTTGCTTTTGAGCCATGAGTATTCTATCTTGGATGTCCAAGGTTGGTCATATTCTGGACTCCAACAGAAAAGTCTTCCATGTTGTTATCTTTTTTACTATCATTTCGCTGTGTTGATTCGGTAAGCCTCGTAGCCTTAGACAGCTATGTCTCACTACTCGCTTGAAAGGAGAGAAACTGCCGAGTTCATCATCAAGGCACAGTGTCCTGTTCCCAGTTAAGGTTATTGAGGACCAATAGATCTTTTCAATCAACGTCAAGAGTTACTGAAATAAACTAACGCCATGATTAATGGGCTCTAATACCTTGTAAATATTGTCTTGACAAAAGAAAGCTATACCTACAAAACATCTACCAAACTGCTATTAGTATGACTGAGACAAAACGGCAACAACTCTGTGATGGGAAAAATAACTGGTGAGAGAAAGACACCACAGACCCAAATACAATACAAACTCGATTTCCATTATCCAAGTAAAATGTTTTTAAAATATAAATCCTGTCGGGGCATATTCTCACTCTTGCACTAGGCATTGAAGTCAAATTTCGACATGTCAGATTTTTTCAAAGAGAACAATTTACTAGATCAAATCAAAAAGATTGTGTAATATGAAACGCTATGGCAATATTTATTATGTTAAGAAGATTATACTACTTTTGGTCTTCTATAAAAGGGGTACAAAATGTTTTCTATATTTAAGATAGCTGTCATTTTTAAAGATACTACTGCCATCCGAAATTACATCCCTGAAATAGTTACAATTTTGACAGCCTTATCATCATTGGTACAATATAGAAAATACCCACCCTTATGTTATTTTCCTATCGGTATCGATTTTCAATTAAGTGCATCAACTCCCTAGCAAGAACACTCTTTACATTTTATAGCAGTAACTCATACACATATACATATACATATACATATAAAGGCTTGAAAATTCTTGCAAGAATAACAAGTTTTGGCGATCCTAGCAAATATGTGTGTCTAGTTAGGAAAACGTATGTAACTCTGCAGTATTTATAAGAGCAACGTGGGTACGTAGGTCGGGCAAAAGCCGGATAGTCACAATGACCTACCTTTTACCATATAGTGGCAGGAAAATTCCACTTTCACTTGTATTTCTCAGTCTCATCAGAATTACATTCAGGAGTTCCTACAGTAGTAAATTAAACCAAAAAGGAAAAAACAACAATAAATATAATTTTTCAAAAATACAGACAGTAATATCACGTTTTATGATGAGTTTTAACAGGTTTTTTTCCTCCTAACACTGTAATCGTAACGACGGTAATATATTAACAAAATTAATCATGTTTCCATGATTAAGAAAATTGTGGTAAACTAAAAATCGCAAAGTTGAGGCTATGTCAAACAAAACATAACTTATTGTAGTTATTTTTTATTGAGCTATCGAATTAATATATGCAACAAATTTCCACCTAACTTTGCGACTATGTATGTATGTATGTATGTATGTATGTATGTATGTATGTATGTATGTATGTATGTATGTATGTATGTATGTATGTATGTTTGTATGTATGAAAGTGTGAATACATACGTAAATTAAGAAAAAAAATTCTTGAGTACTACTGTTTTTCGACATAACTTCTCCTCTAACTTCCGTTTTTTTTCTGCTTCTTTGGGGTCGCAACAGCGGATAGTCTTCCTCCATCTATCTCTTTCTCCATCCGTGTTTACTGATGCCTAGCTCTCTCATATCTATCTGAATCTGGTCGTACCATCACTTCCTTGGTCTACACAGCCCAAGACAAAACACAACATTCCAAAACCCTGTATTCCAATTCAGTCTTTGTATTAAGAGTCGTGCGATCGAACGTACAAGCTTCAACACACACCCAAATCTGAGAAGTGCAAATATGTAACACACGAAAAATAAGGAACTTTCTTACAAAATCAAAAGCTCAATAGTTTATTTGAAAATTTAAAATGTAGCCAAAGGTTGAATTTGGTAGGCTAAAGTGGAGTTGTTTTCGTTTTTAACAGGTTTAAGTGCACCCACGGGGATTTGTCAAGTTCACCACGTCAAAAAGCAGACGCTTTGCTAAAGAACATTCACCTTTTCCCTGAATAAACATCTGTTGATGATTTAACTTTATATACCTAATTTCAATTTGGTTTAACTTTAATTTTCTGGCTAAAGTAAACCAGGCAATCGTAAACAACTTTTTGTTTATATGACCAAACTGTATTGCTTTTCGCAAACTGAACCAGAAAATTTATAACAAGAGTGTGATACAACGTTCACCACGTCAAAAAGCAGACGCTTTACTAAAGAACATTCACCTTTTCCCTGAATAAACATCTGTTGACGATTTAACTTTATTTACCTAATTTCAATTTGGTTTAACTTTAATTTTCTGGCTATGAATTAGACAATCAGATAAACAAATCTATATTTGAATAAGGGCTTACATCAACTTTTTGACATTACTCGAAAGATGGATTTTGGTTTGTGTTCGGTATTGTTGTCTTGATATAAATACTCGGCCAATATTTATATCAGGACAACAAAGTTTGCAAAACGTCACAACCGGTTTAATTTCCTATTACAAAGACTGGCAAACAATCAGATCACAACGGCAATTTTCATAAGGGAACCTGGTATCGAAAAAAAAGCAAGTGCTTGCTTTAGGGTTTCTAAGGCTACTCCAAACTACCTATCCGAAAATATGTAAGCAACTCGGAAGTCTTAAAATAAAAGTGTCAAACACGGTATTGAGTATTTAGTGACATACCTAAAGCATTCCAGTCTCTATTGGGGGCACGAACGTTAGAAAATAAAAAACTCGCTACCATGGTCAAGATTCATTATACGAGACTTGCGTGTTTCCTTCGTTGCGATATTGCTCAGACATGGACAATATATGTTAAGAACATAATTAGGCTGAGGAGCTTTTACATCTATATGCTTACGAAAATTGCTTAAAATAAAATGGCAAAACAAGATACTTGCTGCAAGGGCCATGACAGCTAGGAACAATAATGCAAAAATGGTTGTGATGGCTTGGGTATGTCAAAAGGATAGATGTGAGTCGAATTCCCAAGACAGTTCTTTAGAATGAGACTCGTGATCGCTCTAAAAAGAATTTCGTTATTGGGATATCGCGATAATTGTAAAAGTGACACTGAATCGTTTAATATAAATGTCGACAGTTGGGTGTCAGATGCAACACAACATTTATCTTAGAAGAAATTTTTGACCATGGGAGTAGAGAGGTAGGAATAACCGCTTATACCGAACAACAAAAAGAGCAGGAATAGAAGAAAGCAGCGTTTAACAAACTTTGAAGTGAATGATGATGGATTCATTTGTGATAACAGCAAGAAGTGCTGCAGTTCAAGAATTGGACTCTTTAGCCATATCCGGAATCATCAGAATTAAGACATTATTTAACACCCATAACGTGATTTTTATGACTTTTCAAATTTTACGCTTTTTTTAAAAAATATATTCGGAATTTCTTTCCCAATATTCACAATGCACTTCTACAATTCCCCTTATTCTTTTCGCTTGTCGTGTCGGTCGACGTGTCTATGCTTCCTGGGAGTGATGACTTTTTCGTGACAGCCCCCATCAATTTTATGTGGTGGTATGGGTGAGATATCTAAAGCTAGGCATCTGGGAAACAATTAGGATAGTCGTGGAAAAATATGTGTTGTAAAGAAAGCGGACGAAAACTTTGGTCCGATGGCTCAGTCGGTATGACAGATAACCATTTTACTCTCTGGTGCTGGTTTATATCTTTATTGACGAGACCTACAGATTCACTCCTTCCAATTAGCCACTTAAAATTTTAAGCCAAACTTAAAGGCTTTAAACAGTGTTCTGGGGTAGGTTTAAGACTCTTTTAAGAGTCACAAGCCGTAATAAATGTTTAAAAAACACTCCAAAACTACAAAAACTGCATCCCATCTTACAAAAACAAGTACTAGATCCATGGAAAAATTAAGAGTAGATGATAACCAACTAATATAAATAGTAGTACATACAATTTACCACAACAACAATGAAATCTATTCAAATTATTTTTCTTTGCCTATTTTCACAATACCGTTAACGAGTATAATCACGCTCTACAAAAAATAGAGAATGAAATACGACGTACATTGGGCAAAACAATAACATTTTTATTGGTGTAGGAAATTTATCTTGTCGTGAGTCAGCCTGACGATAAAAGAAGTTTCTCTCAAAAATTAGCTCTGAAAAAGTTTACGACTCATTACATGATAAATATCCTACATCCATGGCTCCCACTAAGTCCATAAAGCCAAGAATTTTCAAAATTTTCTTTGGCTTTTCAGTGGCCAAAAATCGTAGTGGAATTGCATGAGTCTCAAAGCTCTAAAAATAACTACACAAGGGGGTTCCATGCTTTTCCAGGCCTTCTATGGTGAGTGCCGAACTGTTTTTGTTTTTTTCATAACACAACTGAGAAATGTGTAGTGACCACGAGTATTTATAGTTACGTTTAAAAATTCAGTTCTGGCAAAGTATTGTCCTAATGCTGCGACTAAAACCAGACTTAAAGTAACATCAAATCTAAACTTTAAAAGTCTGTAGCTTCTTACTTTTTTTCTAAACATATTGGGTGTATTTTTTATATGCATGCCGCTATAATAATGAACTCGAAACAAAATAAAAATAAAATTGATAAAAATCTTTTAATGAGGCTTAAAACATAAACTAAGAAAGGAATGGCATAAGTGGAATTGTCACCTTTTTCTGGTTGCTTATATCTGTTATAGTTGGGTATTTATCCAAGATAGTAGCAATACATGTAGCCAAACATTCAGTTTGCTTTGTTGAAAGAGGATCCCAAACGGATTCTACAAAAACTATACGAAAAAATGGACAATTAATTACTTACAATATATTATTGACAAAATAAATAACAAGATACTATTCTACAGGATAAGAACACTTTGCAGACTCTATAGCTAATACTTGAGTATGATATTGCAAACAATTTGGATCGTTCCAAACTGATTGCATTTGGCAAGAGGTGACTATAATATTGCTTTTAATCTAACTTTACAACATTCCTTTTAAACCCAACTAAATTTACACTTTTAAGTAACTAAAGCTATCAGGGAACAAATAAATGTGTTTTGATTTAAAGTCAAAAATTTCAAGTGAAAGCTTACGGAACAAGTAGCAATACAAATCTATACAAATAAAAGCGTCGAGTAGAAAAAGAGGTTTTGAGATTAATATAGCGAACGTGGGTCCATAAGAGCTCAAAGTATGGCATAACCATCATGATAAGGACCTAAGTGCAAAGATGGGAACTGATAACACAGCATACCAAGAGTTTGTTGGGAAAGAGCACTAGAAAAGACGCTAGGTGAATCCTGCAGGAAAACTGATTAACTGACTACTATTCCCATGCAAGGAGGTAACAAATTTTACACATACCTTACAAAATGGTGGAGCAAAGAACCACTGTGATCACAAGAAAAATAACAAGTAATGGAGACACTCAATGGAAGCCAGCAAGGTTAACAGGGATGCAAATATTAAAAGTGGCAATCTCTTGCTGGTAGAAAAATTAAAGTCCGGTTGAGGAAGACAAATTCCAACATCATTCACATAGGAAAAATTACCCAAGGTAAGGTGGTCAGTTCAGAGCTCTGGTCATCACAGAAGCGGATGAAATCATAAGGATCTCAAACGCAACCAAACAGAGAAGGTTTTAAAATGGCAAATGTAGAGATATTAGAGGAGGCAAGTGAATGAAGTTATTGTATGTCACAAAATACTCTGTTATATATATTAATGTTAGGAAGCAGACAATGCTCAAGCTTTTGTGACCATGGCTGAGAAGCAAAGGAAGCAAGTGAACAAGTTACAAAAGGAGTATGCATCAAGAAACATGGCGAAGAGGACGGTGGGGGGAAAGCTACGTAGAATACCTGTAAGTGAAAGCATGAAAAGAAGCGGCGGCGGAAGAACCAAGAACACTTTACCAAGCTAACCAATAATTACCAAGTTAATGTTTACACAGGATTTACGAAAAGCTGAAGGCAAGTAGGGCAAGCACAACGTCACAGAAGTCAGAAAAGAACGCTAAATAAACCGCTTCAAACAAGTATTGAACAATGACACACCCGACACTCACAAATATACACACACACACACAAATATACACACACACACAAATATACACACACGCATACACACACCACAATAGCATCAATAGAAAATACAATAGAGTTTCGAAATGAATACTGTTAAAAGTATATTGCGAAGCAGTACATATAGCCTTTCACATAGGTAATATATAACAAGGTACCAGGCCAGGACGGGTACGGTTAAGAAACGCTTAAAGTATACTTCAGTCTTAAGTGGAAGAGCATCAACCAGGGTGCGCAACCTTCCATGACAAAAAAACCTACATCATGGAAAATGGGAGCAATTATCAAAAAATGGCAAAACAAACAACTGAAATAAATGCAAGGGATAAAACTTTCTGTCTTTACCTGTCAAGGTTTTCCACAGAAATACCCTAAAACGTATAAAGGTAGCAGTCGACGCAGTTATCATTTAAGAACACCTTGGTTACCTCAGTAGAAGTCCAACTGTGTAATAAATCTAGGAGCTACGTGCTATCATGAAAAAACCCGCTGGAAATGAACTGATAGCTTTACATGGATTAAAAAGAGCTCTTCGTCTTGACAGCTATCACAAAAGCACGCTCAAGAAGGCCTTGGGAGTGTACAACATAACTGATCAAAGCCATAAACATTTTTACGAAATTTGAAAGGGGTGAAGTATAACAAATCCCATCATGGAACTGGGAAAAGAAGGTGTTAGATACATCAAAAAGCACAACAGTTGTGATAGGAATCCATAACACGAGAACGGTTTAAAAAACAAAGGGAAAATGGGATGGTGGGATCAGAATCTTAGTGTTTAAGACTTAAAAGAAGCAAAGACGGTGAAGGGTACAAAGAAAAACACTAGTACATACTAGAAGATGGCCATGAATGCATAGGGTGGAAACACAAAAGTCCGAGTATGTGTAACCAATCCATTCTCTTTACATAGAATATACGTCATTCTTCCGTCAATACAGACATATTGAACTACAACAATCAAATTATGTAAATTTATCTTCATACAATATTTTTTTTGCTTGAGGTACCAATACCTGAATCGTGCAGAAAAGACCTAAAACACGCGTATGCACACACTTTTTTATGAGTCTACTTATATATGTAAATATTGGTCAGAAACAAATAATCCATTGAAATGTTGTGTAGTGTGAATTTTTTGCCTAAACTATCATATTCTGTCAAAGAAGCTAGTTTATACCGTTGATGGTTGCTTTATGCCAATCCATCAGAGACTCAATGTTTTATTCTTTGAGTAAAATCTCTATTCTGTACTAGAAAAAGAAATCTGGCACGGGCATTTTTTGACTGCACAAAATATCAGTCTGGTTGAGTGTCATATTGCATTCTGCATAATCTAATGCTCCCCAGTGAGTTTCACAAAAGAATTTTGCAGTTACTGTATATCTGAGAACTCATGGTACAACTCTTGCTTGAGCAAATTGAGTTCATAGTAAGATACAGTATTTACTATTGTTGCAAGAAAATCTTATAAGCAACTGTTTCTTGATTTGGTAGCACTCTGCATCCTTATTACGTATCCTTCCCAAACATTAAATATTTTGGATCATTAATATGGGCCAGGGACTCCAAACTCATGCATGATTTTTTCACATACTTGATATAATATTCAGAAGAATTTTCAGGTACAAGTATCTTTTGGACAGAAACCATATAAGCCTATCCCACAAAAAAAACCATTTGGGTTTACACATAGTAAAAGACTTTACTAACGCACATCCATCGCCACAATTGAGAGTCATATGAAAAAGCAAGAATAGATACTTGAAATATAAAGTTTTCTGGGACCAGTATCTTCTCTATGACAAATAGGGATAGTTTATATCAAAATACATGTACCAGTGAAACAGAAAAGAAAAATACCGGTTAGGTAAAGTAAAAAATTAATTACAGTAATATCAGAATTGTGCAAAACTGTTGATGGGTTATGTTACCTAGAAGCTTGGGCAGCAGTACTTTTTCAACAACTAAAGAGAGTCGCTGAAAATGTTCATTCTCTTCCTTGAGTGACTTTCCTTTATAATCACCTGAATTCTTAAGAGTCCTGTACCATACCATACTTTCGATGCCAGTGCTTGTTTCCTGAAAAAAATTACGCTTCAGTTAAAACAAATCAAATCATAAAAAAAAATTTCAAAAAAAAGATCAGAACAGTTGTCTAGGCAAACAAGTTCAACATTACTTGTTAAATAATGTGGCTTTAAAAATCTTTAAATTCATTTATATATACCTGCATAATAAAACAAGGGTTACTTAACTCTGGAACTTTTAACTCGACCATGTGCAATTTCTATTGACTTACTTGCATTTAGTAAATTTTATTTTTTCAAATACATCAAGTTAACATGCCCGATACTGTCAATTCCAATATTCCTTTCACTCATTAGTCAATATCCTCCTATTTGAAATTTGAAAGTAAAAGAGAAATTGCATGTCTCTAAAATGCATTTCACAACCGAATTAGTAATACTGTTGCGAAGTATTAACAATCCCATAACATTCTTCGACTGCATTATTGAAATGAAAACAACAAAAAAAGCTTAGTGTCTTACCTCTAATGGATTCCAGCTTAAAAGTTCTAGTCGAATGAATGGAGCCGCAACCTTAGGTAATGAAAGATCTGCAAATGCTTCTTTGTACGAGTCTTGAAATCCCAGACGCCACTGAATAAACCTCGAGTGAACTTCGGACAATGATGAAAAATCTTCAACTACGTCATCGAAAATTTCATTTGCCTGCTCCAGAACTTTGGCTGCAAAACAGGTCAACAAAACTAATTTTTACTCCGCAGTCTAAGAATTCAGCTAGAATATAAGCCATTGCCAAAAAGAGAATTATTATTCAAACATATATGATACTAACATATGGTAAATTTACTGGCAATATTCTGCCGAACTCCGATGTAAAATACTATGCTGATCTGTCTAAAAGATGTATTTTTCCTACACCTTAACAATATGCATTACCAAAACCTGTACCTTTTCAGTTTTCTTACAACAGTCATTAAAAATCCTTGGTACCACATACAACAATCTGGTGCTGATGGAACTGCTATCTGTAAGGTCTGACAGCACAGGATACAATCTCACAATAGAGCAATAAAAATCTTTCGTGTTACGTTCTCTCTTTTCCGACTGGTGGCAAGCGATGAACTTTTGGTTAATGACATAAAATACTATACTAAATCTATGCAAAATATTGTTTGCTTCATCCTTCAAAGAAATTGTCTCTGAATTGCATATTGGAATTACTCATCATCATCATCGGAATTACCCCAGAAATTCAAAGTAGAGTCCACATTTAAGAGGGAAAGACATAACAAAAACACAACAAAACCAAAACATACGTGTGGCTTTGGTTAAATTATTTTACTTTGCGACTGTATACATTACTTATGCAATCGAAACTGTTAAATAGCGGTTGAATGGTTCTTTATTCTTCCTTTCTTTCGGGCATCAAAATATACTGGAAATACAAATGCAAAACTTTTGCAGTACTCGGGAGAAAAAACTAAAGGAGGGCTGGCAACTCTTCCTAGCTCTTTCTCCTTAGTTGCCAGTCCATGCAGGTTAGAACCCAGCACTCTACATAAAACTTTGCCATCCTGATCCTTTGAGAGAACTATATTTTGTTTGGCCAGCATTGGCGAGGATTCACTTCAGACTGGAGTGCCATTTTTACCAAAAGTTAACCAAATACTTATGCTCATCAAACAAAAATTGGCTTATAATTTGCTATGAAAAGATTAAGATTAAAATTAGCTCAGGCTCCTCTCCAAGTCCTGACACAGTTTCCTAATTTTATAGGCAGGGTCACAAAAAAATATTAAGTTATAAAACCACGGGCAAAAAAGTACAGAAAACTGCCAAGGGGTAAAATAAATTTCCAAAATTTGAATTTTGATTCGGCCAAATTCTGCTACAATGGACTTCTAGTAGGCAGACATTAAGGTACTGCTAAAAACTAACCTTAATTTCAAGCCATATTTTGGCACATTTGTTGTCCAAGCTTGAGTCAAAATTCAAGAATTCAAAATACCTTTTAGCCATATGATTAAAAAGCATTCGAAATATATAAAAGTTTAGAATAGTAGATATAAGCATGAATGAGTTGAATTCTGTTTCAGTCAAACTTTGGATAACCACCGCTCAAAGCAGTGGGCTTCAAAGATATACTCTACAGTATAAAAAACATGTGTTATAATTTCTCCTGTGTATTATACCTTTATCTTTTTCAAATCGCAAAACATCTCCATCTAACTCTTCATCATCACTTGACATTCCTTCGTTATAAGCGGAAAGATCTTTACTTGAAAATGTTTTTTCTCTTTGCTTTCTTCTCCTATTTCTTCTACCTTCTCTTTCCGCTACTCTTCTTTTTCTTGCATTTTCTTCAAATTCTGCCCTCTCATGCCCATAGTCAGAAGATGCTGCAAAAAAATCATCACATACAATAACTAAAAACTCAAATGTTTTAATAGAATGGTGTTCATGCTTTATTTTCATATTCGTACACACATAGAAACACACACACAAATAAATAAATATATATATATATATATATTAACAAATGCATATGAAATGTCATCAACAACAGTGCTCTACCACATTAAAACGTAGGAACAATATATATATATATATATATATATATATATATATATATATTTTGTGTGTGTGTGTTTGTGTGTGTGAATGTTTCCACCCTGGCTGACCAGTTTCAATCATGAAATGACTTCTAGCTGTTACAAAAACAATAAATATCTACCTTGCACTAATACCATTCTCAAATTAGTTCTTCGCAAACATTTAGTGTTAGTTTCAAAAGTTTTAAATCTTGAACAAAAGATATTTTCATAAACAATATTTTATTTGACAGTTCCAGTTTCAAATCCAATTTGGGTGCTCAGGGTGACTAACCTTCCTGCTCTTATCAGTCAACTCCTGGTGAACTACTTGCAGATGGCGCAACCCCTTCTAACAAAAGTTCTTCCAGGGAGGAGTAATATGCGATATATTTCCTCTGCCGTATCAGGAATTTGGTTTTTGGTTTTTGTCTAGAACTAGGATTTGTGGTTTTTGTCAACAATGAGTTGGTATCTGTGGTAAAAACACCAGCAGGCAAAAAAGTAAACTGAGATACTTGTATAGGTACTTCTAATGTCATAACAATGGGTGGTAAAAGTAATAAAATTGTTGAAATGAAGCCTAATAGATATCTGCTGTGAATCAAGAATCAAGATGGAGAGGTGAATCAGCTCGAAAATTGCAGGAAGTAATCCTTACTTCAAGTTTTTCTGGGAAAGAGATACTAGGTAATGGAGGTACAGGAGTATTGGTTGCCAAGAAGTGGGTTGAAAAGGTACTATCGATGGTGAGACATTGATTGATCAAGATACAATTGTTTTTTTTAATGACATTTAAAACTCTATACCAAAGTTTCCATCACACAAATGTAAAACATAGTACTACTAATAGTGTAAGAATCATCAGAAAAGCTTTGGACTACCAAGGAGTCCTGTAAACACTGGAGCTTAAGTTGAATGTCTATCATATACACAACAAAACTTAAAATTTGGCACAGAGAGAAGATGCTTGTGAGTTACCTAAGCCTGATTTTCAATAATTGCACCATGCCATCCATTATGTGCCATGTTCTGTACTAATGCTACTAGTGTTTTCTTTTATTAAGCTTAAAGGTAGTAGCCCAGTGTTGAAAATCAACAGCTTACCATAGCCAGACTGAGCCTCAGCCACAAATGTGAAAGTACTTTTTCTTCAAGTACCTTTCAAGAACCTTTTCATAGCATACACCATGTGCCGTTTTCTGCATTGACATGACATAGAGAAACAAAATGCTTGATTAAGACTATCTGAAACCAACTGAAAAATCTCAAAAAAGCCGAAAACAGGGAGCAGCACTAACAAAAACAAGATACTGCTTGAGTTTTTCATAGTTTTAATGAAGGTATTGACATAATGCAGCAAAGAAAGTTCATTGGATACTGTGTAAGAAAAATGCATTAGAACATAAGAAAAATGGTGTAAACATACCATCTTACATCTCCATAATCAATGTTGTCATCCCCTGTGATCACAACACAATCACCGAGTAATTTCAAAAGAATAATGAATACTATGAACTCAAGGTTCATGTGTTAAGGTAAAGATTCTTCTTGAAAAGAACATCTAGGAAGTCGCAATTGATGCTGAACTCTTGAAAATTACCAGTCATGGGCAACTCAAATTTTGATCTTCTTGGTATCAAATATGAAGTGAAGACTATCCAAAGGCCTTCTTTGACCAGCACACATTTTGGTAGAAGTACTGTTAGTTTAAGGTCTTTTACAAGGTGATTCCAAAAATGCAATATGATCTATAGCTCCAAAAGAACTAGTGACTGATGAAGGTTTAAAAGATGATTTAATCATTTGATGTGTTGTTCCTTAGTAATACAACAGCTTCTCCATTCTGTGCCATAAAGGCATTTGTACCATTCCAAAGAGAAAATGAAATGCCACTTCCTATGTTTTTAGTGAAGGTCAACATTTTCTTTTGGGAGGTGAAGTTGTTTGAGCTGAAATTTAGCAATATAATTTCAGGAATCTGTCTGCATCAACAGAAGTTTAAAAGGCTATGAAACTACATTGCCAGTTTACACATGGCACCATGGAAAGATCACTGAACCTGTTAAGTATATGCAATGTGACAACAAGGAGTTTCTCAATGCAGTAGAAAACTGATGTGATGACTGTCAGTTCTGTGAAAGTTAAATATGTCTAAAACCAAAGCCAGTGTTAGGTCTAGTTAGGGCTGAAGCACTTAAAACAAGTAGTAATAATGATTCTGAAAAAAGTCCCACAACCAAAGCTTTGTATCCTTCATTTATCAGATAGAGAAAGACACTAACCTGTCATCATCATCAGGTGCCATGCTTTGCAGCTTTGGTGATCATGGTCTTCTACTGACTTCATGCTCTGACACTGGAGATTTTGTTTGTGGAGTTTAATATTCCCAGCCATACTGTGAGGCCATCTGGCATCTTCTCCCACCTGTACAAAACTATAATGTAGCCATCGCAAAAGGCCATCCAGCATTTTCTCTCATTGTTATGACATTATACTATAACATTTATTCTAAAAGGCCATTGTTGAAAATACTTTTTCAGATATAGCTGGTATCCTTTAATCCACCTCTGAAATCCCACAGCATGTGAAGTGGTGAATATGTTAACCAAATGTTCAGGGAGCTCAATAAACAGCTTGGAAAAGAAACAAGTAGTATTCTAGGTGTGTCCCTTCTTAAGTATGCAGTGGTGTAAAGAAAGAATTCAATGCTGTATGAGTTGGTGATGAAAACAATGTAAGATAAAAATACAGAATAGAAACAGTTCCCACATAGGTGATCCATGCAAAGAATTCATGCAAAGTACACTTAGATAAAATTAGGATCAGCTCTTGGGAAAAATGTGAACCTGTCTTCAATGGAACAAGACAAACCTCTTGCTTTAAAACCACCAAAGCACAGTGAATAACTTTAGGGCAACTAAAATGTGCTACACAAAGCTGAGGAAACCTGATTAAACCCCATCTGACTGTCAGTAGAGCCCAAAGACATAATGCCTGCACATACTTCAAGATGAATCTCTGCCCTGAAGAGAAGGTCTACTTCAAGTGCAAGTTTGATAAAGAATGCAGATATAGCAGAAAAGGCTCTTGTAAAGAAAACTAATTCATCATGGTGCCTCATAATACAGGTCCCACCTCTTTCAACTTATAAAAGCCATCTTACATTATGATAATATCTCTTTTAAACACCAACAGAAGAAGAGTGCAAACTCAAGAGGCAGCAGGTCTCTTAAACTGAAAACCCTACCTCTGATGATAATACTTCCTCCTCCTCATCATTATCATCATCATATTCGGTTTAACGTCCATTTTACATGCTAGCATGTGTTGGATGATAGACTATGATGTATCTGATTGGGTTGATGAAGGCCAAAAATTCTCTCATGTAAATGGGTATTCCAAGAGAAAAGCCACACACAAGAGTTCATGTTGATAGGTCAATTAGCTGCCAGAGGGCCTGAGGAACACTGGATAGGCACATAAACTGCCAAACCAACATTTGGCAAACAGTGTCTGGTCCTTACAACTGGATCAGGCATAGGATAAAAAATAAACACAATGGCCATTCCTTAGTGCCTCAGCATGGAAATATTTTACAGGACCAGTATACATTAAGCCTAAAGTTTGTAAGCAAGGGCAAATATGGTACTTTAGATGCTGTCTCTATGAATTCTCTGACACTCTAAGGTAGTAGTATGAATATGTGCATGAACAGTTGGAGAAGCCTGGAGTGAGTTTTGAAATGACAACCCATTCTTCATGTAGCATGAGTACAATCAGGTTATAGGTCTGATTACAATGCATGTGGGTGATTTTGAGTATTGTGGAACTCTTGCCCATAATACTAGTGTGAGTCACAGTGAAGTTCATTCCACATGAGCCACAACTGGCACACTACAAATATCTTGGGTTCCAAAGGATAGTTCATTCAATAGAACATTTTTTCACAAGAACCACAAATAAATTTTCAAGATTTAACCAAACATGACAAAAACGTGAAATAAAAGTAAACAACCCAATCTGCAAATATAGTTTTAAAGACTTTTTAGTATTCATATACCATAGTATTCACATGCTTTGCTTTACGAATACTTCAACAGTCAAACCTAAATTGCACTGAAGTACCACATGGTTACTTTCACATGATTAAACACACAAAAGTAACAAGGCTAAAAATAAAATATTATGCAAAGCAGATGTTGTCACTAAAAAATATAAAAAGGAGCCAACAGATGCCCACAAAATAAATAGGTTCAGACCTTAATAACTGAAAATAAAATAAAGTATAATAAAGTATTTTAATCAGTAGTTTATTAATACACTGTTTAGGCTGAGTGCTTCAGAATGAAAAAATTTGCCACACTAAATTTGGGTACTTACATGGTCAGTGTTCCAAGCTTGTATAGCACCGCCTATTTTCATACATTAACTCCTGATCTGATTCCTAGAAATTGTATTAAAATGAGCTAATGGTGCCAAAATTTTATACAAATTCATCCTTATTACATTTATCCCCCCCCCTTCCCCTTCCCATTAATGACATAAATTTTGTCATACTTACAGTGCTTTGATGACTTGCCAAGAACTTCAGAGTCTTGATCTTTAACATCATCAGCTCTACGCTTTAAAAACTTTTCTGCCCTTACACGCCATAAAAGATGCATTAGTTTTTCACATTCATTGATCTTTGGGACCTAGGCAAAGAATATGCTAATACTTAGAAAATGGATTTCAAAATCTTAAATATGCAAGAACACTTGGACTGGTACAAACTTAAATATTTTGGTAGCTATATACAATTCTTTATTTAAATACAACACAGTAATAACTTGTTAGGCTTCTTTTATATCTATATAAAATATGTATATATGTATAATAAGGTGAGAAAAAACTGCTTGTTTAGTTAGTGAACAGTGCATATTTTTAGTTGTTTGGTTAACTTCATATATGTGTGTATGTGCTTCTACCATTTCCCTCAAGACATTATACTCCTGTCCCATATTTTGCTAAAAATAGGCTTTATTCTAGTATGTCTGGTGTGCCACTGCAATTCCTGTATGAAATAGTTTAAATATAGCTTTTGAACTACATTCTTTAAGTTTAAGGGATAATGCTTTTTTACACCTGAACTTAACTTCCCATTACATAATACTACAAAACAATTTCTTCATATCTTCAGCAGAAAATATTCCTGTTGTCAATCTTAAAAATAGAAAGAGGGAAGTAATACAATATTTCGCAAATGTTGAGGCAATATTATTGGGTACCTAGCAAGCCAATCAAATACAAATGTCAATGTAAAAAAACTTTTTAAAAACCTATTATTGGCACCAGATGGTTTGTTTAAAGCAATTGGTCTATAGTAATGTTGGTATTCCAAGTTACAAATCCTCAAACCAGTACCTTCTCATTCATGCATTCTACAAAGTCCTCAAAATATCCTTGTATATTCTGATAAAACGAAAATTTATCTGAAAGTTCAGCAGTATTTCTTTCCAAGGCTGCAATACTATCCTTTGATGTTTTTAAATCACTGTCAATTTTTTCCTTTTCAAGTTTATGAGCCCTATGAACTTGTTCAACTGATGACAATCTCTCACTTAACTTCTGTGTTACCATATCAACACTTATAAAACTATTTTCAGGATATCCATCTCTTGTGGCAACAGTAGCTAACAAGTTTGGTGTGCTATTTTGGTATGACTGTACTGTAGCCATACTATTTGATGACATTGTGGACTGATGTATGCTTCCAGCAAAATACTGTTCTGGAGTTACAACTGGTGTCTCAAACTGCACAGAAGAACCGTAGTCCGTTGGAATTTGTGGGCCATAGGCTGCCTCTGTCTGACCTGCGGGGATACCAGTCCCTTTCTTTATTTGTTCCTTTTCCCAAAGAGTCACCTCATCTTCTTCATTGTAGTCATTCTCATCAACATCTTGAGCTTCTTCTAACGCTTTAGCTACCTGGCTTCTTCTTTCTAGAGCTGGGAATGACTTTACCGTGTTTCCTTTAAATTCCATCCTGTCCTCATCACTATCATCTTCATCTTCTTCCCTAACCAGACGAGATTTTGAATTGGCAAATCTCCCTTCATATTTACTTGTTTCTTTGGATACAACAGGTATAAAATCTGCCCCACCTCCAAGTTGTCGTGCTTGTTCCCTTTTCTTCTTCACTGCAAATATGGTTGCTGCATCTGGAATCAAACCGGAGTTAAGTCCTGCCCTTATTGATGGTATGGTGTCATCAGTACCATCGTCAGATTTTTTTTTCAAATCGGCAAAACTGCTCCTTTCACTCTTTTTTTCTTTCTTGTTTTCTGGTGGTATGGTATTAGATTTTAAAACGGGCAATATGGCTTCCTCTTTCTTGATGTTTACTTCAGCCCCTACCTCGCCAACTTCTTCAACAACCTTTTTTTTAGTTTTTTTCGAGCTCTCCAATCTTTTAGCAAGTAACTTGCTCTCTTTAGATTTCTTAACCTGAAAAATGTCTCCACTGTCTATATCATCCTCAAAGCTCAGAAGACCTGCTGGTTTGCTGGACTTTTTAGACTTGTCTTTAGACTTTGCCCTCTCTTTTTCACATACCCCAGCAGTAGTACTGCTGACATCAATGACCAAAGCAGACCTTTTTTCAGATGCTTCATTGTCCTCATCGTTATCAGTCAGCACCTTTTTACGAATATTCCCAGATCGTTTTGGTTTCCTAAATCCACTTATCATAGTTCATTGCAGGAATAACACGAAGTCTCCTGTTTCCCCCAAATCGGATGAATTAAATACTTTAGTATATGAAACTTGTCACGTCGATACAATTTGTAATCTTCGGGTTACATGCCGAAATTGCAAGGTGAATGGAGAAAAGGATCAGATAGGCTACGTTTCATTAGCCGACTCATCAGTTCTCGTTTGACGAAAAGGTATTTGTGTCCGGTAATAAGTCGTCCAATAGTACTATAATTCATCCAAGAAAAGATTGCTGTTATATTCAGGACAAGATATATCCAGCTTCGAGAGTGAATTCCACGAATATATCAGTATATTAACCTGATCTGGAATCAACTAGCCTTCGTTTCTTTGTGCCACAACTTGTAGACCCTTATGAGATTGCCTCGTTCCCAAAACAAGAACATAAAAAAAAATATAGAAAAGTGAGTGAGAGGTCGCTGCACGATATGTAGTTTGGGAAGCTCTCTCCCTCTCTCTCTCTCTTCTTCTCTCTTAAACAATTGCTTCTTTCTTATACTATTATTCCTTATTAGTTAAGAATGTGGATCTAAAGAAAAACAAAAAGGAATGAATCAAACGTAAACCTAAGAATGATAAACTATCAAGAAATATATCCAACAGTCCTACATCTCCCCTTCCCCAGATCCAAACCGGGGGAAAGTCCTTTAGGGGTTTTGACTGACATAAGTCCCAGTGTCAGGATCATAGAACTTCTTAAGTTTCCAGTGCGTAAAGAGCGCCTCGGGGCGGGCTCTGTATCAATTTCCACTTCATGAGGTTGTTTAGCCGAGCATGCCAAAGTTGGAGGTTGCTCTGCAGGTTCAGGTGTAATCGTGCTCATTGGTTGCTCACGTACAACGTCGGGTGGTGTTGGAGGTAACACTGGCGGAGGTGTTGGAGGTAACACTGGCGGAGGTGTTGGAGGTAACACTGGCGGAGTAGGTGTTGGAGGAACCCTCATCGACGGAGAAAGTCCTCGGTGACTTTGGAGCTAAATTCCGGACCACCATCGCTTGTAAGTTCAACCGGTATACCGAACGTGGAAAACAGCTTTCGGAGGGCTGAGCAGAGACCTGCCGCACCGGATTCGTTGGTGCCAGATCTGATTCGAGATTGCTCTGTCCATCCTGATAGTCTGTCCGCAGCAATGAAATAATACCATCCCTTGTAGTAAAAGTTGTCACTGCAAATCGCCTCGAAGGGAACAGTTGGTATGTAGGGCTCAACTGGTGGAGGACGAGGTTGTGATGGCGCGTTTCTACAGAATTGATAACAACCATCACGAGTCAGTTTAATGTCCTTGTCGATACCAGGCCAGTAAAGAGTTAGTCTGGCGCGATCACTCATCGCAGTTTCACCTTGATGTGCCGAGTGGAGTGACTGTAGTATTTCACCACGAAGCGATTCTGGGATTACGGTCCGGTGGCTCATCAAGACAACATTATCAAGAATATAAAGTGATTCCCGTGAGTTCCAAAATGGCGTTAAGCTTGGTAGTAGATCACATTACTGTTCTGGAAATCCCACCCGAATTGTTTGCATAAGTTCACAGAGTATGGTATCAGACTGTGTCTCTTTCCTCAAAATGTCCCATGTGACGGCCCGTAACTTATCAATATTGTTAGATGCGATGTTCGATAACGTGGTCTTTATATCATCTTCTTCAATACAGTCGCTGCTGATACGACAACAATCTAGGAAAGCGTCCTGGATCCGCACAGGGTGTCTGGATGTTGCATCCGAGAAGTGGTTCTCCTTCCCCGGCTGATGATGTATGGTGAAACGCCACATAAGGGTACGCTGCTTCAGACGAAATAGACGAGGGTTTGCTATTTCATCCAATGTGCGATCTCCAAACAGCTTCATTAACGACTTATGATCAGTTACAACTATAAGATTGCTGCATCCTTGGGTAAAGTACCTTGTTTGCTCCAACGACCAAGCGATTGTAAAAGCTTCACCCTCAACAGGGGCATATCGCGTCTCTGAAGGTCTGAGAAAACGTGATCCGGCCAACGTGATTCTCCATCCATCTTTGCAAAAAGTAGGAGAGATGACTGAACATTTGCAATGCTTTTGAGATAGGTAGAATCCTATTCCCGTTTTCGACCAGTCAGGGCGAATACATGTAGAAAGTTTGGAATCAAAAATCTCAACCCCTTTCTCAATGAGCTCTATCACGAGCTGCTTTGATCGTAAAAAAGAAATGTCAAGTTCATTAGTCCATTCGAATTTGCATCGTGGGCTCAGAAGGTGTTTGAATGGCTCCATGACGACTGACAATTTATCATAGTGTGCTACCTGGTTCACCAACCCAAACGACGACCGAACGTCGGTTATCTTACTTGGGGTCGGGAAGTCTCTTATGGCAGCAGTGAACTTCTGAAGCGGTTTGATAGAATGTTCAGAAATGTGAACACCTGCAAAATTGACAGCTCTCTGTGCAAACTGAAATTTCTGTTTGTTGAGAATGATTCCACTGTTTCCAAGAAGCTCCAGGAAATCAATCATGCGTCACCAATGATTCTCAAGTTCAATATCAAACATTAATGTGTCGTCTATACACTTAGTCTTACGTTCGATGTCAGTAATGATCTCGTCGAAACGTCTTGAGTACCCGTCACCACTCGCCAGAAACCCTTGTGGTGTTTTCTTGTAACGGTACCTTCCCCATGGCTTGATGAAGGCTGTGTAGTGACGATCTTCTGAAGCAATGGGTACGGAATGGAAACCATCCCAGGCATCAGTCACAGACTTCCAGGTATCGGGTGGTACGGCTTTGGCTTGTAGGAATGGGGGGTTAACATGGTGAGTTTCTCTGAGACATTTAGCATTAAGGGGGGACAGGTCCACTGTTCGACGTGGTGATCCATCCGATTTTGAGGTGATGATCATCCTATGACACCACAATGAAGGCTCGCCAATGGGAACTTTTTCTAGGACTCCAAGTTGCACATCATCATCAAGTTGCTTCTTGACTGCATCCTGCCAATGCAAGGGTACTAAGGCAGGGTTATGTACTGCATGAGAAGTTGCATCTGGGTCAACATGAAGATATATTGAGGGACCCTTCATTCCAGGAAGCTGTTGGTGGGTGCATTGGTTAAACGTTGATTGTGACTAACGTTCAATTAGCCAATCAAGCATTCTGATATTGTTTTCTGGAACACAATCAAATGGCAGTGATGAAGGGCGCCCAGGTGGGAGTGTTCGTTTAGGGCAACCAAACGGTTTAAGAGAACATCCAATCGAAGCTTGTACGGTGGCACCTATTTTGGGAAAGTCCTTCGAGATAATATTGAGCTGGATCATTGCTTCTTTAGACAAGTAGAAACGATTTGTAGATGGACTGATGTATGTCATAACAGCTGCTGAATGTACGTCGCCTTCACTGGAAGTTCCAGAAAGTCTGAGGAGGATCGCTCCTTTGGTAGGTATTTTCTCTCCATTTGGAGCATAAAGTCTGTGTCTAACAGGAAATAAGTCAGCTTCGCGGAAACCACTCTGAAGAAAGTTGTTAAGCCCCCATAGACTCGCTCATGTGTCTGTGAAACATCAATCAGTTTCGGTTTGATCATTCTTGGCTTCTTATTAAGTTTCGCGTAGTCAGTAGGGTCCGTACTTATCAACAATTTCACCGACGGGTGTTTCATTGACTCCATCTTCTTCCAGCCTTTGCCGGAGTCGAACAGTAAATGGTCGAGGGGCTCAGATATGCCCCCAATCGATATCGCTCCAGCATCATCTTGGTTAGCGACACCGTTGACATTCTTCTGACGACTAGAGCCTCTCTCCTTGTTCTTTTTACTCCAACAAGAAGAACAGTATGTCTTCTCAACCGTCTTCTTTTGGCGACGGCTCCAAAAGAACTTATCAATTTCAGTATGACAGTCCTTACACAGTCCTTTTCTATCAGTCTGTCTACCCTTTTTCTCGTAGGATGATAGGGCAGCATTTGTGGAGCTCTTATTCATTGCATCATGAGCCATCTCCTTTGCCTAAATATAAGTAACAGTTTTCTCAACGGTCTTTGTGTCTAGATCGTGCCAACCAAGAACCTCACGCTTGACTTCATTATCATTCAAGCCAGAAACAAGTACGTCCTTTGTAATAATATTAGTAAAGTATACCACTTGTGTACATGTTGAAGTGGTGCATTCCAAAGAGTAGGCACACGTGTCAGCCTTTTCCTTGATTCTGGAGAAGAAGGAATGTGCGCTCTCACCATCACATCGATTCATGGTAAGCAAATCAGAACGGCAGACACTAACAGCCACAGGGGTAACACCTAGTCTCTTAATCATGGCCAGTAAATCACCCTCAGCAGCCCGAACAACATTTGTACCATTATTTTTCAATAAGTCATTGCCAAGATCCTCATCGCAACATTCGAACAGTTCTTGAGCTATTGCTGCTGGGGAGAGAGAAGTTCCTCCCTTAAACAGATTCCACCGTGCAGTAAACGTATTCCATGTCTCTTCATTACATCCACGTGAGATGGAGGGTCTCTGGATTTTGGGTGCTTTTTGCTTTGAAGGAGCCGCTGTAACCGTAGAATTGATATGTACATTGTTGTGTACCATCAGAAAAGCGGCTGCGATAGCAGCATCAACATCATCAGTGACATACTCACAATCATCAATTGGACACTAAATTGCAGGCATCTTGTAGAGAAGATTCACATAAACAATTGCGTCTTTCTTATACTATTATTCCTTATTAGTTAAGAATGTGGATATAAAGAAAAACAAAAAGGAATGAATCAAACGTAAACCTAAGAATGATAAACTATCACGAAATATATCCAACAGTCCTACACTCTCTCTCTTAAGGATAGGGAAAGACACTGAAATCCAGGTTTTCTGACAACATGCCTAGAGAACAGTGATTCTTCTTGCTCCATTGTCTCTACATTTTGTCGCGATTGGGAAGTCTTATACAGGACATAGTTGTTGGTGTTATGGAATTATGTGATGTTTAAGAAACACGTCTGCAGTCTGTTACCTCTTTCAGATATCTCTTATTGAAACCCATGTTATCAACCTGTGTGCTTTACCCTCCGCTTTTATAGGTTTCTCTCTGATCATCTCTTTTCTTGAAGTATTTGTTCAACGCGGTCAAATCAGCTCTTTTAGAAAAATCCATTATCTGCTGTCCTTGTTCATTTCGCGTACCGCAACCGTATCTTCCCATTTCAGCTTTACTGTTTCTGTTCCCTTCTCTCACGTGTCCATTGCAATCTGCTCCAATTATAATTCTCTTACCTATTGAGATTCTCAGGAGGGTGGAATCCAGGTCACTCCAGAATGTATCTTTCTTCTCCTGTGGACAACCAGGCTGATGTGCATACGCACTAACAACTTTAACCAATGTGCCTTCCAAATCTAACTTCATGCTTAACACTTCATGCTTAACACTGTCCGAGGTTCTTTCCACGCCAAGCACACTCTCCACATTAGCTCCTTTCACCACTGTGCCAACACCATTTCTCCTGCTATCATCTCCATTGTATAATATCTTGTAACCGTCCCCAAGATGTCTTGCCTTGCTTCCCTGCCATTTTGTCTCTTGGATACACCTGATGTCGGTGTGCTTGCGTTTCAACAAATCAGCTATTTCTCTTTTCTTTTCACTCATCGTTCCTACATTGAGCGTACCGACAATCAGGATCATGTGCTTTTACTTCCCATTCTCGCATCTCTTTCTCCTTTTTCAACCTCCTCGCCTTCTCCTTCTTTGACCTGCAGTAGTCAAGTTCCCATTGATATCCTGCTGGTTGCTAGCATCAATGGTGGTCGTTTTTAACCCGGACCTCGACCGATCCGATGTCGTATTGTGTTTGATCCGATTTCTATGTTTGGCAGAAATTTAATGAGCGCATACCCTTGAAGACACCAACCACAGTTTTTCGCGGTGGTCCAACCTTTGGTCAAATGACCCACTCACAAGCCAGTGAGGTTGACTCTTTCTGGCTTGTGACCGCAACACGGCAACTTGTACTTCCAAGGAATGCGCTGTCCCCTCTCAGGCAGGCCAGAGCAAAAAGGATAAGGGCCTCCGTAACACTGGGAAAGGATGGCTGAAACGGGTAATTCACCTTGCCAAAGGGCAACCCGTGGACTCTGCAGGGCAGGGTTGTCCACACCCTAAGGCGTAAGATGAGCTACAAACAGCTCAGACGTTTCGAAAAGTTTCAAATGAAGCATGTTACTCTCAATGTTTGTCGGTTGATATTATGTAAATTTTCCTTAAAATTTTTGCTACACCATCTTTTGTTTTCTGTAACTGCTTTGGGACCAAGGAGAACCAGGTTAGGAAATTTAGATAGCTTTTTCTATTTTCATTTCCAAATATCTCAACCATTAATGCCGATGCAACAGAACCGGATACTAAGAGATCATTTATTGGCGAACTTCAGCTGCAGGTGTGCAACGGATTATTACGAAACTGGGAAAAATAATTCATTTATATCAAGAACATTTTACATTGAACGTACGCATTTACGAATATAGGTTAAAGCTGAAAAAAAGAGTCAGGGCCAAAAACTAGAGTCAAAGGCCACTGCTAGAGGATGAACGTCGAAAGTTCCCCTAAAAACTGACTGCTTCACACTGAGTACAAGCAAATACCCTAGGAAGGGATGGTGGTTTTCTCACAAGCCCAAGCAACTACTGAAGCAACCTTAAGGGTCTGACTGTTTCAAGAGGCTCTTTTAAGCGAGTCTCCGAAGAAAGACCTGTTCATAAGCCAACCAAAGAGATCTTATGACTGAATATGGGTCCAGAGCTTACAATCGAGACAAAATCATCATCATCATCTTCTTGCTGCTTCAGCCGAGATAGAATTCACTACACCTTTCCAGTATACCCTATCCGTCATAGCTGTTAGAAGGTCTTTCTTGTCGATCGGGGTGTCCCTGTATATGATGTCTGGAAAGGTGAGGTTCTGAGACCGCTTGAGTGATGATGGGTGCCTCAATAAGAGGAACGACGACGCAAGTTCATCCGAGGCAGGTGCACAGTGTTCAGCAAACTGGAAGGGTCTCCTTTGGACTAAGGTTGATATCCTGGGTAGATCACCGTATATCATTTCAAGAGTTGGATGTTTTTTCCATGAAGAATTTAATACTCTTCTGGGGAGACGGTATAGTATTCTTCTAAGCAACGGTGTTGTTTAGCGGAAGGAGACCATGTTTCAGATCCGTAGAGTAAAATCGATTATTATCCGAAAAAGTTTGGTTTTAATCTTACGATTGAGCTGGGATTTCCAGATCTTATCCATTTTGTTACATGCAGTCCATGGCATGCCCTTGCTGATATCAAAAACTTTTTCAGAGTTTACTATGTGTGATCCTAGATACTTGTAGTTTTCAACACATTTGAGAATGTTTTTTGAAAGAGTTTCAATTTTGATGCTTTTGAGAATACTAATTGGCATACACGCTGTTTTGGTTTTATTCTTCATTCAGATAGAAACCTGTACAGTTTGCTGCTGATTTAAGGGCAGATATCAGTGCCTGGACGTTAATGAGGTTGTTAGACAAAAGTGCAATGTCGTCAGCAAAATCAGCATCGGTGATATGAAGAGCAGGATATCGTGAGCTTCTTCTGGGCTGGTACACGAGTCCATTTGCTTTCATTGTATCCCCGGAAATCCGCATGATGTAATCGATTACAATGATGAAGGGAAATCGTGCAAGTATATCGCCTTGGAGAATACCAGCGAGAATGTCAAACAAATCTGTTTTGCCATCCGGTGTCAGGACAATGGAGTGTGTATTTATTATATATAGGAATTTTAATAGCTTCAATGATTTCTGTTGGCATGCCACAAAGCCCCAAAATTTCGAACATTGTCTCGCGGTTAATAGAGTCCAAAGCCTAGCTGAAGTCAACAAAAATGAAAGCTGCAATTTCATCGCAAAAAGTGATTTCGTCAATTATTCTGCGTAGTGTGAGAATTTGCCCAAGAATAGAACGACCTGAGGGGGAACTATTTTGACTTTTTACGTAAAAAGGGGTCTATTTTGGACGAAGACGATGCAGCCGTAGTTTGGTATGTATTTTTGCATCTATAGGAAGCAATGAAATACCACGATAATTGGTTGGTAATGTCAAATCACCCTTTTTGGGAATAGGTATGATTTCTGAATGTAACTGGATACTTGGGGAAACATGATTGGCAAATGCAAAATTTCATAAATAGAGAAGCATTTTGTGAAAAATAGGCTCTTGCCACAAGATGGCCGGGATTTTATCGGAACCAAGAGCTTTGTTCTTTGTACTCTTCAGAACAAAAATTAGTTCTGCAATGGTATACTCGCCTGTTGGAATGTTCAATGAATTACCAATATAAACGTTTGGGAGAGATTTATTTTCAGATGGAGTTTTGGGATGTCAAAAGGTTTTTTTAAATGAAAAAGCCAGTTTTCCAGTCGTTTTTCCCGGCTGCCACCTTTGGTTATCGTTGGTGGTTTTGATCCTTTCCCAGAAAGTTGTTTATAGTTTTGCAGGCTGCGGAGTGTTGTTTATTGATATGAAGATTGGAAATATCGTCTATTTTCCCAATTATGAATGCTACTTCCGTCTCAAGATATGCATTATCGAGGGGGTTTTGTCAGCTGTTAACTTGTCTTTATTTGTTCGAGATGGGTGAGAGTGGTAAATAGATGAGATTTTCTTGAGATTTTCTCTAGCTTCTGTTACATTGGTATCTAAACTTAGCGGATTTTTACATGATTTTGGTTTTGGGGGAAGTGTGGATAGAGCAGCTTCCTCGTCAGCTTTAATCAAATTTTCATAGATCGAGTCGATGTTATCAGAACCAATGTGAGAGTTACCAGAATCAAGATGAGAAAGCTCTTGGAATCGATTGAACACGCTCACCGCATACTGAGAAGATGAGATTTTTATCACCGGAGACTTTTTTTCAATCGATGGCGTTCATGGGATCGACAGGTGACTTATTCGAAATCGGGACATACAGAAATGCGCTCCGAAATGAATTCAAACACGTGTCTGCAGCTACCATGGCCACATCAATCACGCATACGTTAAGAGACTCTCAAAGAAGTGCGACTTCCTTTCCACGGAAGGAACAATTGTTGGTAAGAAAAATTGTAAAGTGATATTGGAGGGGATTTGGATTTTATCATCATCATGTATGGAAGCCTCGTATTTGAGCCGCCGTGGCTTCCTTCGTCGTGGTTCTCCACTTGACCCGGTCCTGTGCCATTCTGTATGTCTGTACTATGGACAGATTCTTCATTGATGCTGTCCATGTACCTTGTTGTCGAACTTCTTTTTCTAACTTCATCAACCATGCTCATAATCAGTTCTCTTTCCAGGGTATCGCTTCATAGTATATGTCTTAAGTAAGAGAGTATTTAGTCTGCAGTAGTGGCTTGTGACACTGAATTCTGCGCAAGACATTCTGGTTCGTTACCCTCTCCGTCCAATTAATTTTAAACTTTCCTGTAACAGTCCAGCTCGAAGCTGAAGAGTCGTCTGCTATCACTCTTTTTGAGAATGCATGTCTTACCACCATAGGTTGCAATAGAAAAGACTAGTGTGTTTCGCAACCTCACTTTCATTTTCCTTGATATTGATCTGTCTTTTCAGACTATTATGAGCGCTGATGTTGCGTCTTTCGCAACAGCAAACCGCTTCTTTATTTCAGATTATCGTCATAATCATCAGTAAAGGGGACTCCCAAATATGTAATATGTCCTACATTTTCTAATGGTTGACCATTTACAAATATAATAGGTTCATCATCGCTTTCTTCTCAAAGGATCTTCAACACCCCAGTATTCTTTGCATTCAATAGTAGTCCACTGCCTTCCGAGGTTCTTTAAAATCTGTCAACAAGGTCTTGTGGTTCCTCAGTTGTACTCGCTGTCAATAATAGATCGTCAGTGTATCTGAGGTTTGTGATGAATCTTCCCCATACTCTCACACTCCCTTTGAAGCCTTCCAGCGCTTCTCTTATTAGGCATTCCGAGTAAATGTTGAATAGGTCTGGGGAGATGGTACAGCCCTGTCTTATCCCATTTTCAATGGGGAACTATTCAGTATCCCCGTATTTTGTACGTACTTCCGCCTTTTTATCTTAATACATTCCCACCAGTAAGTGGATGATGTGTATAGGTGTTTGTCATATTATCATTACATCAGCATACCAATTATAGAGATTACATCATAATAAGCAAGTCATTGTAACTAAACAGAAATCTAACCTTGTAAATACTAATTTTGTACGAGAGTTTTGCAGTTGGGATTTAGAAGCAGTGGAGTTAAAAACATCAATACACTTTGTCTTCTTTCCGAGCTTTGACACCTTTACATTCCATTGTCGGTACCTGGCGATATAACAGTGTTCCAATCCTCTTCATGTCCTCCTACAGTCTATGATGCACTACCATATCAAAAACCTTTGAATAATCGATAAAGCAAATGTATACATTATTGTTTCTCCCTCTATTTTTTCACCATTCTTGTTCCTTTTCCTGGTCGAAAGCCTGCTTGTTTTTCTGCGATCTCTTGGTCCAACGTTGTTTTCTACCTTTTGGCAATGATTTTCTATAGAATTTTGCTACTGTGGCTGCTCAGCTCAATTATCTGGTTGTTACAACACTGTAATATGTCTCTTTTCGTCGGAATAGGGATGAATACTGAATTCAGCTACTCCTGAGGCCATTGCTTCTCTTTCTAAATTTTGGTCCAAAGTTTGTGATAGACGATCATCCCTATTTCTCCAGAGTTCTTTTTTAACCCTACAGTGACCCCGTCACCCCCCGGGATCCTTCCCCACCGCAGGTTCTTTATTGCTAATTCTATTGCTTATTCTGACTTTTTCCAGTATTGGCGCTGGTTCGTTTTTTCTTCCATCACTAGGTTGGAGGTTGGTATATTGTTATTTTTTTATATAGGCTTTCGCAGAATTCTTTCCACCTCCCGCGTACCTTTCCTCATTCGCAGATAAAGTGGGGCTCTTTATCATTGATTGTACAAGTCTTTGCTTTGACGTTCTTTGTTAGGTTCTTTACCCCTTGGTATAAGTCTTTAGTTGAATCGGTAGCAGAGTTTTCCTCTATCAGTGATCATTGTTCATCGACGTATTTTCCTTGTCGCGCCTAATTATTCTTTGTACTTTCTTGTGCTGCTTGTTAGACTTTTCTTCGTCTTATGTGCTCTTCAGGCTATTTGGTTTTAGTTTCCTCCTCTTCCCTACTTCTGTGTCTCGTTGGAGATCCAAGGAGCCTTCTTCCGTTTCATTGGCAGATGCGAGTACATATTTCTTGCCTTCGTACCATAACTCACCGGGTGTTTACTCTGCCTCATTTGCCAGATGGGCTTCGAATTTTTTTGCGACTGATACTCTGTAGCAGTCATTCAAGCAACTGCAGTCCAATCTCATTGGTAATTGTTTTGCCTTATGTACCTTTACAACCTTGAGCTGAATCTTCACTACTAATAGCTGGTGGTCGCTACAGCATTCACCTCAAAGGCATGTTTTCACATCCTAGACACTGTATCTCCACTTTGTTTTCTAATGACATAGTCAATTTGATTCCTTGTTTTGCCATCAGGTGGTGTCCATGTGCACTGATGCCTAGAATGGTGTACAAACATTGTGATTATCAAATTGTTCGAGATGCAAAATTCTATTTGGGCACTGGCTCTTTCGTTTCTCTCCTCGCGGCCGAATTTACAGTGTGCCACTGATCAAGTACATGCTTTCCACCTTTTGCATTGAAGTCTCCTATTATAACAAATATGCCCCTTCCTATTTGTTAAGAAATCAATCGTTTCTTGGAAGTATCTCGTAGAATTGTTCCAGCTCTTGATCATCCGTAGCGCTTGTTGGTGCATACGTGTCAATAAGTGAGAGATTATATTGGCTTGCATTGAATTTGATGAACATTACTCGGTAGCTGGTTGGGCCACAACCTATGAAAAACTTTGCCACTGTCTCTGCAACAATGACATCCACCCCGTGGTTGTATCCTCAGCCCTCTTCCTTTCCGGCAAAACAAACAACTTTCTTTTCTGATTTAAAGCTATCTTTCCCACTCCACTTGGTGTCACAGATGCCAACGATTTGAATATTACATCGAACCATTTCGTCAGATACAGTCTTGAGCTTGCCTAGTTCCTTCGTTTTCCTGACGTTCCATGTTCCAATATCGAGAGATTTTCTGAGCTGAGTTCTTCCAGTGGTCCATTTTTCATTGTCAGTCTGGTCGCTCACTGTACAACGCGTCCCTTGTTGACCCGCGAGACGGACGATGTGGTATGGTGTTCTAGGTTTTGTAGTCAGAACGAAAGAAGTGGTCTGGAGTTGTGAATAGTAGTGGTAGAGCCTCAAACGTTCTTTCCACCACCGCAGTCCCTATGCTAGGGTGGTGCGCAAACCCGTTGTCCTGTTTGTGCCGTTGTCCACCTAGTCTCGCGATAAATTAGACGTTGGTCGTCCCAGAGTGGCTCCTCTGCCTGAATGTATGACTGGGTAAGCTGCTGGCCTAGCTTTCACCGTAACTCTGGCAGGGGAGCCTTGAGGTTACTCGACTTGCTCAACGTCTATCCCAAAACTACGCAGGAAAGGAGCGTCTCATACCTCCTTCCGCGGTAACCCGCTGCTTACCCATTTTCATTTGGATTTAATAAAGAAGTGAAAAATATATGTAGAGACGACTGGAGTTGAATCAGTGATTTGCAGCTGTCATGGCCTCATGGTGATTGGAATAAAATGTCCAAAGACCTGGGGAAAGGATGGTGTATCTGAGTGAAAAATATGTTTAGAAAATGATCTCGTTATAAATGTAACCTGTTGGCTCAAGTGGTAGAGCATGTGGCCTCAACCATAGTACCGACTCAACCTATTTCCGTGCACACATATTTTTCACTCCTCTTTAATAAATAAGCAACGAACTAATACCAAATCTAACATTAAATTCTTTGCATATAAGACAGGGTTCTTTTTATTGTAAAGTGAAGGAAAAAATCACGATCCTTCGCTCATAAGCGACAACTTGCCTGTGGGAAAGGTCAGTACTGACCCAAGCAAAACCTAAACTTATATTATGCCCCAAAGTAACTCGGTCCTCCCCAACAAAAACTTTAGTTCAAAAACAAAAATGTAAAGAATGCTGGGAGGTTTTTAGCAGTGATTATATAAAGAAAATTAGTCCTAAAAGTAATGTCTTCCTTATCCTATTTCCCTGTAAAAACTAAATATATAAAATCTTCGCTCTCATTTAGACTATTGTGGTACAAGCTATACATGCTACGAAACAAGATTTTTGACACTTTCATTAACCTGCTTGCATTTACTGATATCAAAAGGATTTCATGCCCAACAGGTTTCTCCATTAAATTGTCATGGCGTGGAAAAAGATACCATGAATACGTGTCTTGTATTAAGGTAGGGATATCTTACACATAGGCGCTAGTTTTCACGCCTAATCTTTTCTTAATATTCAAAGTGCTAAAATTTGTTGCTTTAAATAATGGCTTGGACATCTTCGTCATTTATATCAACCAGTCAAGTTATAGAACCTTGTAATGCAAAAAACAAACAAATAGTTTTCTTTAGAACTCAGCAGGAACGTTGAATAACCCAGGTGAATTTTGAAAATGCATCACAGTTCCCTTTTTCGAAAAAAAACTTAACCTTCATATTTATTTACTGTGCCAATCTAAGTTTGTTATTTCGGATTCGAATGGTTGATAATGTAGGTCAGTTGAGCGTATCCAGTTGACAATGAGTTCAGAAAGGAAGGTATCACCTTATTGATAATCTCAACCACTTAGCCAGCTGTCAGTTGCGGAAGGGGAACACCAAAATATATTTTGGACCCGTTATCTATTTGGAACTACAATTCACAGTACATACGTTTTTTCGTTGATAATTTGCAATAAACGAATTATTCTCTTTAGAAACAAATTAAACCTGCTGCTGCATTAACATCACTCTAGGTTTGAAGAAAAAACGAGCTATTATCAATTACTTTTATGCCCACCAAATAAAGTAATAGAAGAATTTCCAAGTAACGCCAACCTTACAACCGCCCGTCACCCTAGATACAATTAGAAATATATCTTGTTAAATGTATTTTGTTTTAAAAATTAAGATGACTGAATAATCAATAGGTATTGTAGCAACGTTGTACCATTTCTGCAATAAAACTCTTCAAGCATAAAGAAATACACAAATATTTATGATTATCGCCAAACCAAAGTGAAAAGACCCAGATTGATCACTTCATTATCAATGGAATTTTCAATCGAATTTTCAGCACTAAATATGACAGCTGCTTCGTTAAGACCAAGAAAGATGCCTGCCTAGAACATATTAAAATCTTATGATCACTTTATCACCTACAAATAATCATGTCACTCCAAATGCTAATGACATAATCAAAGTTCCTCTTACTAAATTTTCGGTATTTTAATGGAAGGTGCAGGCAATTACAAAGAAGTACAAAGAAGTACAAAGAAGTACATAACAACTGAATGAACTGCTCTGGGTTTATCCAAAACGTAGAATGCCATAAAATGTGTTCAATTTTCACATTTGTAATTGCATTAAATGTTTTAAATATTTTTTCTATAGTGATATAACAATCTTTGCCTGAGGTTCCTTTGTCCCTATGAAATAATAACTACTATTATTTTCAAGTTTGCTGATCTCGGAAAGTACACTCAACGACAATAGCAAGCAATGAACTTGACAATGTACTCAAAAATCCAACCAAAGTTCGAACGTTAAATGGGTTTGATTTGTGTTAGAACATCAAATAAATATTTTATATAAATATAAAATTAGATACAACAGCTTCAAAAAGGCGTAAAATGCGAGAGCAAGAATACCTTTTAAACCGGAATTTGAAACTGCAATTTCTGTTTATCATTCACCATAATTGTCCTCGACGAAGAGGAGTTAAATTGCGTCGAAACGAAAAAAACAACAAAAAACCCCAAAGGAACTTGATCATTGCCCTACTTGACAGACTAAGCTTAGAAAGAAATGCCTTTGTCATGCTTAATCCCCTTTGGAAGTCTAAAAAGCACAGCAAGAAGACCAATTTCAGAATATTTAACAGCAACGTGATGTCAGTATTACTTTATAGAACAGAAAGGTGGAAGTTAAATGAAAATGATTCCAACAGATTAGAAACACTTATGTGCAAATGCAAATAACAAGCTCTATTACCATCTATTTGATCTCCGTTTTAAAATTTCTTTGACTATCAAAAAGTGGGTTTAGATTTCAATGGCAGCTTTCACCCTTGCATGATAATTAAAAGCTAATTCAAAAATTCAACATTTGAAAAATACATTGTAAATAGCACCCACGTGTTAAAACACAAATGGAAGTCTGTCAGATCAAACTTTCCTAACCTCTAAATAATACTCTTTGTACATAAAATTCAGCTCCAAAATTTACTCAAGTTCGAAGAGTTTACAAAGAAAACAGCTATAACGTATTACACGAAAACCTGCTAACAAAAAATAGCACACATGTATAACTTAACCATCTGGTACAAGTCTTGTGATAAAATCAAGTATGTACATTTGAATACGAATATCTTCCTCTGCATTTGTTACTGAAAATAGTGGTACTCCAGCTCTCTACAAAAAAAAATGTTACATGCCTCAATACCTTCAATGTTGTACACAAATGTATATAACGTTCAGAAAGTAGTAAAATGGTATTGCCTTAAAAGACTGTGGTCCTGATGAAACTGAACTTTACTTCGGAGATTCCTTTTTCATTTGCAAAAGAATTACAATGATAATTAAGTAGAAGACCTATACTTAATAATTAAATAAAAACAATTTTGTCAATACCCTCCTACTGTTTTCATAAATGAATGCATTGTCAGGAAGCAAGGCTGCGGGCGTATAGCAATAAACTATACAAAGTAAAATACATACTATCAAAAACGTTATAGACAGACCAACATACCAAAAGAATGGTGCAAAATATTTGTTGGGAAAAAAAAGTATTGGGTCTTCCTGCTACCTGCTCCTATTAATTTAGCTCTTGTAAAGAGATAAAAACAATTGTCTAAGAGAGCATTCTCCATTTCATTTTATCTCGAATACGCACTATAAATATGGTATGCAAAGAAAGCATATGGACTGAAACTCTCATTAGAGGGTACATGCGCGGGATATTTTGAATCGTATTTGTTCAGTGTTTTCCTTATGCATAGATTCCTTTGGTAAGCTTCAAACTGTGCTTTGGGGCTTAACATTTCTTAAACGACACCGGAAAACCAATCTAGGAAATCGTCCTAGGAAACTGAACCAAGAAAAATTGTTATTCTGCATCTGCACTAAGCGTAATGGTTCTTTTATGCATTCGTAAAACAACACAAAGCGTAAACCAACCTACCCATGCGCTCAATTTTAATGAGTCCAAAGCCCTTACGATTTTTTATCTGTTGAAAATTAAAATTTTATTGAGTACATGTGCTTAAAATCAGTTTAGTGCAGTGCTGGTGCTTACATGTCACTTTGGCCACAATAACAGTGTATCTGGAGCTGAAAAGCAGTATGATTATACCAGCAATACAACTAGTGTAAAATTATTATTATTATTATTGATGCCAATAAGCCAGCCTCGACTCTGATCTTGAAAGCGTCAAATAAAATCTTTCTGGCAAAATGATCACATGCTACTATAAGATCAGTCATGCAGCAGTAAAACGGATTTTTTGTAAACTTGACTGTTTCACGGATAACAACAAAGCAATCGACTGTGGAACCGTTGTGTTGATAACCAAAGTGATATTGCATAAGCAAGAGTTTTTTATGTAAACCTCGCACGTTTTAACACAATCTATGTTAACATTCTTGGAGATATATAGGATATATATATGGGGTTTGGGTAAGGCGTGTGGCTGAAAGGGACTTTCAGCCGAAAAAAAATATGGTGTAACTCGACCACCTCCTTTTTCTCATAGTGTAGTTATCGCCGGGGGTGGCCATTGTATGGCTTGGCAGGCAGTAAGGCTGTTCCAAGGGCCCCTCACTTCAAAAAATTTGCCCGTGACAGTACCTTCTCCTACCTTCTATGTGAAAGCTTGTCATAAAAATTGCAAGTAAAACATAAATTTCTAGAAGATATGACAGACCAGTTTTCATTATTCATTTTTTGCTCTTTGGTCTTGTTTTCAAATTTGTTTTTTAATTAAATTTTTTCATTTTCGGTTTTTACTACGTATAATTTGGTTCCCATAGATTTTGAGACTTGGAAACCCTAATTAAAAGTGAGAGTATTGGCGACTTTAGTAGAAAAGGCAATGGTCTGGATGTCATTAACTGATATTTTCCCTTTATTTGAACGCAAGCAAAACCTGACGCTTTTCATCATCTTCTTAAACAGAAGCCACAAAAATACAAAGTTTATTAGTGAGTACTCCCCGAATATCATAAGCGTTCCAGGACCTCGAGATCTTTTTCCGTAAAGAAAGAGTCCTTACAACGGCCTATTTTTTCCTTTGCAAGTCAACTGATACACATGGATTCTTGCATAACAAATCCTGTCATTCATGATAACCCATGAAGGCGATCTCCTACTGTCAGGCCCTTGGGAATCGTTGGAAATGTTCAGATGATAGCCAGTTTATGGCTACGTTAGGTTAATTGGATGGATAAAGGAAAGGGGCTATGGAGGGTAACTTCTTAATAAACATACAGACAAGGTACCGAGATTAGATGCGGGGACTCTTTTAGCCAATTCAGGTAAGGAAACCAACTCTAAAAGGGCAGTCAGACTACCACCAGTCTTAACAAACCACCCAGCTATGAACAGTGTGGGCAAAATAGGGAGGGCTCCTCACTCTATCCTTTCCAGGTCTGGGGACCATAAAGCGATTTTTCTTGAAACTCTGGTTATTATTGCATTTAGGAGATGTAAAAGCCTTAAAAATTTTAAAACACTAGAAAATGTCAATGCCCACAAGACTGAGAGTACTGAAGTGCTACGTAACATCTACCCTGCTGTATGGATGTGAATGCTGGACAATATCAGTCGGAATGGAAAAGAAGTTGGAAGCCGCTGAAATGTGGTTCTTGAGAAGGATGTTAAGAATATCATGGACTGATCATGTAGCAAACGATGAAGTTTTACAAAGAGCAGGAACAGAAAAGAACCTGTTGAGGACAGTCCGAAGAAGGCAGATAGAATTCTTGGGACACGTCATGAGGAAGGAGGGTCTGGAAAACTTGGTACTGACTGGACGTATAGAAGGAACCAGAGACAGAGGGCGGCAGCAAAGAACATTTTTGGGAAATTTGAGGGACTATGTGGCAAAAAACTGGAGGAATGGAATACAAACAAGTGAAATATTACATCTGACAAGGAACAGGGTTAATTGGAACATCATGATAGCCAACGTCTACATACATGGCACTTAGAAGAAGAAGAGAAAAGCCTTAAGGACTTATTTAATAAAAATGCCGCATTGAGTAGCTTTAAGTCGTTTTATGATAAGGAGTATAGTCTCTATTAAAATTTCTACTGTTGTTATTCCCTTTAAGAGCAAATAGCAGCAGCTTAATGGGGTATGATACCCGAAACCCAGAGCTGGTGATTTCTATGCTAGCCCTGTATGTTTTAGTATGATGATCACCCTTAGCAGGTGTAGCGCCTACTTCACTAAATAGGATTACATGTTATTGGATTTTAACCATGTGTAAATATCTTTTTAATTACTGTTTCTCTCCCTCTTAATCTATCTATGAAAATATTAAAGGCTGATACTGTCCAATTGATAATGCACCAGCTGGGCGAGGCATTTCTAGGATTCTTATCAGGCTTGAAACGGGACTCTAATGCACAGTACACTGATAATCAACCAACGGTCAACTGGTCCAATATGAACTGAACTGTTAGCATTACGACTAAGAAAGCTTAGGGTCTTATGAAGCTTCAAAAACGAAAATATTTTTACACTGGAGTGTATGAAGAAAAGTTCATAGGTTATTTAATCACAAATTCTTTGATATTCAACAAGGTAATCATTAGTGAAAAGAACATGGACGGCCCGAAAATCCTGAAATTCGAAGTGAGAGCAGCTATCAACAAAATGGAAAAGAATAAAGCAGTTGGCCAAGACGAAATAGTAGTAGAAATGGTATAAGCATTAGACGAATTTGTAATTGACATACTTACAGAAATATACGACACTGGCGAAATTCAGAAGAACTGAGTAAATCTATTTTCATTGCACTACCAAAAAAAGCCAGGAGCAATTGACTGCGAATTACACCGAACAATTAGCCTAATGAGCCAAATCATAAAAATTATTCTGAAGATTATGATGTCTGGATGACGCAGCAAACAAAATCATGGCAGAAATCGATGAAGAGCAAAGCGGTTTTGTAGAAGATGCTGGCACACGGAACGCTATCTGGATAATACGAATGAATTTCGAAAGAGACACAGAAATGCAAAAAGACTTGTACTTGTGCTTTATCGACTACACGAAAGTGTTTGACAAGGTGAAACATGAAGAACTTCTAAAGCTACTGCAATCCATAAAAATAGATGGCAAAGACTTAAGACTGCTGCGCAACCTGTACTGGGAACAATCAGCATGTATGAGTGCTGCCAATGAACTTCGACTTCACGAAAACTAAACGGGGCGTGCGTCAAGGATGTGTGTTCTCACCTGACCTGTTTAATCTGTATAGTGAAACTTTTATGAGAGAATGATATGGCTTGCAAGACACCAGCGTCGGTGGACACAATATTAACAACTTACGCTACGCAGACGATACCGTTCTTGTCTAGGAGTCAGAAGAATAACTTCAAACGTTACTTGATAAAGTTATAAAAGCTGGCGAAGCAAAAGGTCTTACAATCAATTTTAAGAAAACACAGTGCCTTGTAGTTAGTAAAAAAGCAATTATTCCGAAATGCTCTCTAAAAATTGGCAACAGCACCATCAAGCAAGTTGATAACCTCAAATACCTAGGAAGCGTGTTAACAGCAGATAGCAAAAGCGACAATGAGATCAAAAGAAGGATAGGAATTGCTGAAACTACGTTCGAAAACCATTCAAAAGTCTTAAAAGACCGAAAATTGTCAATAAATACAATTATACGAATTTTAGAATGCTATGTGTTGTCAACCTTATTGTACGGCAGTGAATGTTGGACAATTTCAGCCGCAATGGAGAAAAAGTTAGAGGCAACAGAAATGTGGTTTTACAGAAGAATGTTAAAAATTTCATGGACAAAGATGGTTACGAACGAGAAAGTCCTGCAGAGAATAGGGAGAGGAAGAACGTTGATGAAGAAACTTCGAAAACGACAACTGAATTCTTTAGCCACACTATGAGAAAAGAAAAATTGGAGAATCTCATCATCACGGGGAAAATAGAAGGCAGCAGAAGTAGAGGGCATCAGAGAACAAGATTCTTGAATAGTGTAAGCAGTTGGATGAAGAAGGAAGTGCCGGTGGGGAGGGCAGCTGAGACTACAGAAGTAAAACTGCTGAAAGCCACAAAAGGCAGAAAACCTCGGAAAGCCATGATCGCCAACGTCATGTAATGACAGGGCACCAACACACACACACACACACACACAATCATTAGTGTTCCACCATAGCCTTTCATACGGGCAGCGTAAAAACACATACGAATAAACGTACACAATTACTGAGTGATACCAATAATTATAACACCGAACACATGTCAAAAAATTATCTGAATAGCATGTCTACAAATTCAAGGTGCGTCATAAAAACGTCAAAAATACCTGTAAAGTTGCTTGTTGGTCACTAACTTGTTGATCTAGCTCAAGAATCAACTTTTGATCTAGCTGTGACAATTCTTCCACAAGTCGCTTTTCAAGACTCTGGAGAAGCAAAATGTTAAACAATCCAACAAAGTAAACAGAATAGCAAGCTTGGTGCTTTCATATTATTGTCAGACAATATTGTACTAAGGCTATTTTGTAAAGCACGGCTACACATAAGAAAAGCAGCATTTGGAAATACTCTAAGAATATTTTTCAGTTTTTCACCTAGTAAACATTTCTCACGTTAAACTAATTTCAGCAAAGAACCAGTCTAATCGATATTCTAAGTTCAAGAAAAGAAAGTTTTAGGCAAACCTTTTTCCATATTTACCTTCTTTCAGAAAAACAACAGACAGGTCTACAAGGGACATTTCTCGGTGGCAGGGTGAAAGCAATTTAAGGTTTCAGTATGGTGAAAATGTGGGGTTTTTTCAGGTACCCAGAATGGCATTTTTACAATTTGATATTGCTTCCTATCTATACCTAGTTGCTCACGTAAGAAACTCCTGTCTCGAACACTAATTTCACTAACTCCTGCAATCAAACACAAATAATGGTATTAGTAAATTGTAGCATCTTCTAGTAGACCTCGTTGCAAGGAAACAATCTTGAGGGCACTTGCTCAGACAACAAGTAGACCAAATACGTCAAATTTTGATAAATTTACTTTTCAACTCCCAAATATTTTCTATCTCAACTACTAACTAAAAGCCAGCAAGCAGAGCCCAACATGGTATTCCATTACGTCATGACTGAGTAATTATCTCTTCGGTAAAAAAAGGCAACATTTTCCAAAACAATTGACGAAATATTTCAGCTAAAGCCATAACACTCACATTTCATAAACAAAAGACAAACAAATTAATACACTTTAATCTCGACAACTGTAAATCTGAAAGAGAAATAAAAAGGTTTCATTTTGTTTACTATGTTTCAATTATCCACATTTGTAAATTTATACCCTTTTTTCCTCAAGGTGTCTCTTCTCCAACAATGGAAGTTGATGTGGCCTTGACTGACAACTTTGTAATGCATCTTGGTGTTTCCGTGTAAGCTCAACTTTCAGCGCTGTAAGTCAATGAAAGAGGTCAGTGTCGATAAGTGGAGGCGGACTGACAGTCAACAAATTCGCAATTAGTCAGTATGTGGTGGAGGTGAATGATAGACAGTGGCTAGATCGGTAAAAATTGAATGGAGACGGCCTAAAAAGACAAATTGGTACAAGAGGGCACTCTTTGAACTAACAACGAAAAAGAAAGAAAACAACTGCCTGAAACAAAACGGGATGAATTGAAAGGGGGACTAAATATTAATAAAAGTGAAGTTACATAAAATGGAAGATTACTCCTGGTGTACTTTTGTCATAAGAATTTTTTTCACTTATTTCCATCGATTATCAAATGGACCTCCTCGTTTGTGGCACCAAATTGACAACTTGAATCATTGAACAACTTCCAAATTCAGAAATATTCTAAGCAAAAATATTTAGAAAAAGAAACCCACTTACTGTTAAGAGATACAAAAAAATCAAACAGCATTAAACATAATAACCTAAGATGTATAAAAACTCAAATGTGAATATCCAAAGAGGCTCATTTTGAAGGTACTGTCGAGCAAATTTACTGACTTTCCCGTAAATTATAAGAGACCCACTTGCACACCCGTCCCAAATTCGAAGCCACTTGCTCATATCGGAAAGCAATCCATGTATTTTTTAACTCAGCCCATGTAATTAATTGTGTCAAACTTCAGTGATGATCCATTCTTATTTCTTTCTTAGATTTAAAACGTCCACTTATAGCTGTAATAATTACTTCCTCAAAATTATCAACGTGCAAGTTAACAATTTTGGAGCTTAAACTCTTGTCAATGTAATTGACTTGCAAAGCAACGCAGGATTGGGGCGAGAGGGCAAGCGAATGAGAAAGCGTGTGTAAGATATGATTATTTAAGTGCTGCTTCCAACAGTGTGATGGCAGTGAATTTAACACAATGATGTTATTTCTATTTGTTTGTTTTCTCTATATCTGTTTTTCTCTGTATTTGTTTTCATTTTCATTTTGTTGATGTTTTTTTGGTTCACACAAGAACTGCGTTAGTTGCCATGGCTTACAAAACCCGCCATCTAATGTCAGAAAACCTCTTATTTTCCGTAATCACAAACTACTTGCTGACCCTTACGTTTCTGATTTTTATATTGTCTTTTACAAAATCTTTTATTTCTTTCAAGTTGGCTTATAAGGTTCAGACCGACCTCCAAACCCCCCGAAACAATTAATATTACATTAATAACAATTAAAAAATTGGGAACCGGAATATTCAGGAATTTGTCACTCTTTTCATTTTTTACTTTACTTTACAATCACCTAAGTACGTATACCAATCTGATGTGTATCTTTCTTTCCATTTCATAACCAATATTCTTACCAGGAAAAACAGGATACTGTTGCAACAGTGTTTCGTCTTTATATTACAAGCACATACAACAATGATTTCAGCTATATGAAATCAACAGACTGAAAATCATATTTACAACACAAAGCCATTGCATATTGCAACATTACCCCGGGAAAAATTTTTTTTTCAATTCGCTCCCATATGGTAAGCTAAAACTTTCAATAAACCAGGGGCTCGACCGACAGTACATATTCAGTGATGGAGAGAAAGGTCTTGTCAGAGGATTCCCACTCGAACTAAAACCAGCTAAGACCTGTCTCTTTTGTCTTCATCAGTTCAAACTCTGTTTCTTATAGTTGATGGTATTAATTGGATGAAGATACCCTTCATAATATTTGTATACTCAAAATCATCCATAACTGACGGTTGGAATTCCAACACTTTTTAATGTAATATGACCCAGTGCACTACCCAATTTATGTCAAGCTCAAAGAAACGAATCCCCATTGCACCAAATAAGAATCTTCTAATATTGGATGGATGCTAACCTCTCACAGTTTGGATGATGTTATGCGAGACCAAATAAAAATTATTCACACTCTCATCATTGTCAGTGTTACGTGATATCTTTGTTAAACTTATATTTCTGGTTTGAATAAAAACGCAAATAATTCCAATAAAGATACACCTCAGTGAATACTTACCTTTATGTTCACCAAGAAGCTTCATTCTTCTATTTAAAAGATTCCTTTCTTTTAACTGTTGGATATCTTCAAGGCCTTTCACAATCTGAAAAACTGTCCCATCGGTTAATGATTGTGCAATCTGACAGAGCATGTCATAATCAAGTAACTTGATGTACTGTCTAAAAATGGACACAAGGACCATGAATTTTGCAGAAATAATAACTATCCGCCTTATGAAAATAACATAATTTGACTCAAACAATCATCACTGGCAACATAAGGACCTGGTTTGCCACACTGCAAATACTAATGGATGACAACATTAACAGAAAAGCTGCACTCACCAGAGGAAAGCTGCTCATGAACTCAGAAGCGTATGCTCGAGTGAGCATACAACCTCATTGAACACTGTATTTCTTGTTATGTGTACCTAAAGTCCAAAATTAATAAAATAGTACTCTCACAAATCAAAATTAAAAGTTTTTCTTCTTTATTAGCAGATCATATATGAAGAGCCACAAAAGTAAATTATGAAAGGAGCCAGAGAAGATTACGAGAAGATGTCAAAGTGGACTTGGGTCAATATGAAATCATGATGAGCAAGAATACCATGGACACCAAATTTATTGTAACAAAGATACAAAAAAATTATTAAAGAAAATTGAAAAGTGATCCTTGTGTGTTTAGAGAAAGCCAACCCCATTGAGAAAGCCTTCATCTCAATTATATTATTTCCCAAGGAGAAAAAAGTATTTACCTACTCATTTAAATGTACATCACACCCAACCCTGTGGATCACTATCAAATGCTTTAAAGAGCCTAAAGTAGATCCCTGTAACAGGAACAGTAACGTACTTCAAGAAAAGAGATAAACTATTCTTCCAATAGATAGCCTGTGGATGGACCAAAGGACATGCACGCCATAGAGCGACATGGTGGTGGAATGAGTGAGTTGGTAGTTGTGTAAAAGAAAAGAGAACGTTGTGGAAACAATGGAAACGTGGTACTGTCGTAAAAGAAAGGTATATGGAAGCCAAGAGAGCTGCTAAGAGAGCAATCTACAAAGCCAAAATTGATGCTGAAATGGCCAGGTTTCCACACATAATGCAAAGGGATGACTAAAGAAATGAGGTGTTCAGAATTTCTCAGCAAAAAAGAAGGACCAATCAGGACATTGTGGGAGAGATAAGTATTAGAACGAATGACGGAGAAGTGGCAACAAATGAAGCTGATTTAAAGACTGCTTGGAAAACCCATTATGAGAGGCTGCTGAACACTGAGTTTTCATGGGACTGAGATGTTTTGAGAGGCATTGAAACAGTGTTAGGACCACCAATTCTGGTCACGAAAGATGTGGCGAGAGAGCCTGTTAAGAAAATGAAAAATGGTATGGCAGGAGGACCTTCTGGAATAGTGGCTGAGATATTAAAAGCTTCAGTTGAAAAAGGAATACAGATGGTAACTGATTTGGCAAATCGGATAATTAAGGAGGGCACAATACCAGAAGAGTGGGAACTTGGCATCATTGTAAATTGTTACAAAGGAAAAGGAGAACCAATGGTCAGAGGAAATTGTAGGGGATTAAAGTTAATGGATCAAGTTTTGAAAGTTATTGAGGTGGTCATTGAAAAACAAATCCGGAATGAAATAGACATTGACAGTATGCAATTTGGTTTCATGCCTGAACAAGGAACAACTGATGCTATTTTCATTCTGAGACAGTTGCAGGAAAAATATCTGGCCAAGAAAAGGAACATCTTCTTTGCTTTTTTTTATTTGGAAAAGGCATTTGACAGAGTTCCAAGAGATGTGGTCTGGTGGGCTTTGAGGAAATTGGGAGCAAGCGAGTGGTTGGTAAAAGTGGTGCAGGTAATGTACAAGAATTCAAGGAGTCTGGTGAGAACCAGCGGCTCTCTTACCGACAGTTTTAGTGTGGAAGTTGGTGTACATCAGGGATCTGTACTGAGCCCATTACTTTATATCTGCATCTTGGAGGTATTGTCTAGAGAGTTCCATAGTGGGTGTCCAGAGGAAATGTTTTATGCTGATGACTTAGTTTTAGTAAATGATACTGTTGAGGGACTTATGGAAAAGCTAAAAATGTGGTAAAAGGGTATGGAAACCAAAGGCTTGAGAGTTAACTTGGGAAAAACCAAAGCGATGGTCAGCAGCTCTCATTTTGGTGAGCCTAAAATGGAAGGAGTGGAAAGCAACTCAGTTTACTGTGTTACACGCAAGCACTGGGTGCATAAAAAGTGCAGTGAGATAAAAGGAAAGTTTACAGAAAACTCCCCTTTTAAATGCAAAAAGTGTGTGAAAGGAGATCTACGCACCAATCTTGAGATTCGAAATGTGCATCTTCATGTTGAAGAAATTGAAGTGGTGGAGACATTGTGTTACCTTGGTGACACCATAAATGCCAGTGGAGGGGCAGATCTAAGTGTGACTACAAGGGTAAGAAGTGGATGGAGTAAGTTCTGTGAATTGTTGTCACTGCTAACCAGTAGATTTCTATCTTTTCAAACCAAAGGCAGAGTCTGCCAGGCATGTGTACAAAGTGTTATGATGTATGGCAGCGAAACATGTCCAGTGAAATCTGAAGATCTCAGCTGCATGGAAAGAAAGGACATGAGAATGATTTGGTGGGTGTGTAATGTAACCTTGAAGGACAGGCTAAGCTCCATGGATCTCAGGAAAAGATTAATGTTGGAAACCATCAGTGAGTGCATGGAGAAAAGACTGCTTCGTTGGTTTGGTCATGCGGAGGGAAAAGATTATGATGATTGGGTGAAGAAGTGCATATCAATGAAAGTGGAAGATGCTGTTATGAAAGGGAGACCCAAAAAAAACATGGGAGGAACTAATCAAATCGGATTTGAAGCAAAAAAAGGTGTCACCAAAGATCTAGTAAAGGGCAGGCTGGCCTGAAAGTCCATATTATTGAACTGTCCAATACATGCCAGCATGTAAAACGGACTTAAAACTGAATATGATGATGATGAAATGATGAGATACCTAATTTACAGCATCTGAATTTTAAATCATGTACTTACGCTGGAATTTCCTGCACCAATGTTTGTAATTGTGTAACTAAATCAATGAATTTTCTGTAGTCCTTTTCATTAATTAAAGAAGTTGGTGCAACTTGTTGGTCCTGCTCAGTATTACAACTACTTACACCAGAAGCCTGGCCCAGAGTAGGTGACACTGTATTTCCTGTTGGCTCCTGCAGTTGGGATCTTTTCTGCTCCTCCTCCTTCTTTATCATTTCACTCCTGACAGTTGCAAGTAGCTTTTCATCGAGATTTACCTATAGATAAAATGAATGATTTTACACTCTATCAAGAAACCTAGGGTAAAATTCTGCTACCAAGAGAGGAGTTGACTCTTTTCATAGCCAGCTATTTTTTAACTCCTAAGGTTGTTAGCTGAGCTGTAGGATACCAATTATTTCAAGTAATTCTCTTCATTTCAAAGAAAAGTTTTAGTTAATGTTAGAATTACACAACTACACAACAACATTTGTGCCATCATAACTTTTTCAGAGATTTCTATTTGTAAGAAATACAACTGGAAAAGCAAATCTGAAAATGACACATCAAAGTTATCGTGTGTTTTTATTATTTAATTTCTAGTGTTTAAAGCAACTGAATTAAGAACAGAACTTTTAGTTCTGTTCTTAATGTTCTTTCATTCAAATGTGATAAGTAAATGATTCAAGTTCATACCTTTAATAATTTCTGAGTTCAGCATGAGAGAAAGTAGACTTCAAATTCCCTAAGTGACAAAAGTCTTTTAAACATTACGGTGGATAGACTTGATTAGATGACAGTTGATTTCATATTCAAATGAAATTCTTGCTTTCTATATGGCTTTCAAAACAGAAAAATGGTTTGGGATGGGCAAAGCTACTGGCTAAGCTACTCTGTAAATCATGGTCAAATACATTTTTGCTGTCTAGATGACATTTTAGGGACAAAAAACTATCAATGTTGGTTTTTAAAACAATATTTAGCCTATACAAAGTTGTGTAGATCATCAAAAACATGTTTAATTTCTTTGAACAATATTACTCCCATGCTACCACAAAAAAGTTTGCCCTACAAAATGAAATTATTTGTTAAGTCAAATGTCTTGCTCAAATTGATCCCAAATGGCATCTGAGATTCTTTACATTGCATGGTACAAAGGCATTTTGGTATTGCCAACACCACTTTATTTGGTACACAATAAATTGACAATGCTTAGCCTTTCAAACACAATAAAAGACCACTCTCGTTGAGCAATCAAAGTTAGTAAAATCTGCCCTCCATAATGCTGATACTAGCAGCAACTTTCTAGTCATCTAGGACCATTATAATTTTCTATACTTCATTGCAAAAAGGGTACCATTGCAAAAACAACATGTCCACAATACCTTCTTCATCAATTTAAGCAGTTAAGCTACAGTTTTTCTCTTTAACTATTTCTATCTTCACTCCAACATCCATTATGCAATTAATGTTGACCAGCAAAATGGTAACTAAGTCTTTTGATATAACTGAGGCAGCGGGCTTTTTGATGAATGAGTACTTAACAGAAGTCTTCTACTGATCTTTCCAGACACTTCTCTTTATTTCAGAAAAGGTACCATCTATACCTTTACACAGGTCCAAACAGCCATGATGTGGCTGATTATTATTTTTGCTAAAAGATACATTGACTTTAACTTGTTTTATGAATCTGATGTTTCTTCTTTCTCTGACTAATAAGAAGTACTATCTGCACTTCAATATTTGGTTTTGTCATAGATATAGGCCATGGCTGTAGACCTGGTCTCTCTTTATGTTGTGTATAGTACAAATATTTCATTTCAACAATGACCTTCTATGTCTGGTTGATGATACTCTTTGTCAGGGGTTTCTAAGGATGTTGATAAATACCATTTTCATATAATCCTTACCTGCCTCCCCCACACCAGTATTTAAATATGGTATGCCTCTCTGATACTACCAAAATAGTTAATTACTAAAACATGAAGCATTCCAGGGATTTTATGAGGGTGTCCTGGGAAGCTTCATTAATGAGGCTACCTTAAGAGAAGCAACCCCACTAGACTTAAAATTATAATGATTGTGCATGAATACTGTGTGTGTAAAGTGGGCAATATGGTCTCAGCTTTCTACTGCACATCAGTTGTATTTTTCCCACATTAAAGAAATACAATGTGGCCAATGCCAAAAACAAGAAAGGACCATCAGCAAAGATGTTCTAACAGATCACTAATGTAAAGAAGGAAGAAATTCAGGTCAAGGATAGAACCTTGAGGAAAACCAGCATAAATGGAACCACCCATTAACACATACACTTTATGATTTGGTGAAAAGGATTGAATGATAACAAAGTCCCTTCACCAAATTCTATAGCCAAATAAACCCTAATAAAGTCATCCAGCAACCTGTACATTACCCCTGCCTTGGGAAATATTCTGAGCAATAGTATGTCCTTTACCTGACTTATCCATACATCTATAAAAATACTCTGTGGTTACAGTAAAATCATCACTAGTGCAGCAATATCTTCTAAATCCCTACTCAACATCAACAAAACAACTGCAAGAATTTTATCAGTGCATTATTGATGTCATTTCAAGACTTTACTAATAACAGAGAGAAGACCTGGATCAGATGGATAACCCCCATTCTTGATGACAGAAATAACAGTAGAAACCTTTCATGAATATGGGAAAAGAGGCTCTGAAAGGCAATGACTGAAACAGTTGGACAGCAATGAAAATAACTCTGAATACAAGTCTTTCAAATAACTACTGGAATTGAATCTAGACCAGAAACGTTAGATCTATGAACCCCATAAACAACCTGTGTAACCAACCTTAGGTTTTGTTGTAAGAATCCAATAACTTTGCAAGCAGACTGACCAAGAAATACCTATACCTATACCCATGTCATTAAGTGAAGAATTAGCATAAAAGGAAAGTGGTCTGACTTTTCCTGGAGAACAACAAAAGCTGAACACCATCTATATGTGGAGGAATAACTGACTTCCTAGAATGCAAAATACTCAAGTAAATCTTCTACAAATACCAACTTCTACATTTTGTAAGGAAGAAATACACTTGCAAACTTGCTCAACATATCAAGATTTAGCATTAGAAAACACCCTTGTTTAAGCATAACTAGCCTGTCCAGAAGTAACCACAGACTCACCAGTTTCACCACAATAAAACTAAAAATGATTGCAATGAGCAATGACAGACGAAAAGTGAACACTGAACCATGGAGAATGAGGGTTGACTTTGTAACTATGACTACAAGCAAATTTTTCAATGCTAACCTCAATCTATTCTGTGGATTCAGTTTCAGCATTGACACTCCTGTTGAACATAAATAGCAAGGTTACAAAGATAAGTTGTAGAGTCCAAGTGGAACAAATGTAAGTAGATGTCAATATGAAGGTCCCTGTTGGTAATACTTACACTGAGGCTTGTTTCACAAAGTGCAAGAATATGTGGGGAAAAATTTAAATGAAGACCTCTGACATTAGCTCAAGACAACATGAGAGTATGTGTTGAGGATAAAAGGTTATCTAGCATCTGTGTAGGGTCAGTAGTACAACAGTCATCATCCTTGGGTCTGGAAGTTCTTTGCACTTCCTGACCATTAAAAATCTCCTGTCCACTGGGGGTCATTCAATTGAAACTGTCATAAAAAATTGAAAATAAAAATAGATGTCTAAAGCCATCAAATAGAAGCAGATCATCATCAAACTGACTGAGTAATATGATGACAGTGTGATACTAAACTGGGTGACAGCAGATACTGTCTGCCACATATTGCCCTCATAAACAAGGGGTGGTGATGAGGTGACAGTAGCACCAGTTTTTTTATTGACTCTACCATGATTAGGTTGATAACCAAGGCTACAGAGGCCCTCTTTCCCATATGAAAGATTTAAAACCAATCAGAATTCAACCTAATATTCCAAGGACCTTAGAGTCCCTCCCTTAACATGACTCCATATGGATGTATCCACGAAGTCATCAGCCAGAATATCTTGCTGAGCATGGGCCATTTGTGGGCTATTTTGGATTGAATCAGTTCAGGCAAGTCAGGGTAAGACTTGTTTTTCACCCTACTTTCAGACTATAGCCTCAATTCAATCTCAAGTACTATACCATATCATCACAATGCATCTGCTTTGGTTCCTAGATCACTAAAAACATGTTAATTAATAATTCAGCTATGCCATCTTTTTCCTACTCAGGTGCAATCAATTTAATTGCTGGATTTGCAGGTGATGAAACACCAAATAACCAAATGCCTTGGGTATGGTGAAATATAATGTTGAAAGGAACAGTTGCACTTCCTGGCAAACTGCAGGAGTCTGTCTCCCTTACTGCAAAGTGCCTGATGAAATCCTTGTCACCTCTGCCTGCATAAATATGTTTCCAATCACAGGAATGTCTCCTGTTATTTTTTAAGCTTTTATTCAATTTTCCATCAACAAAAACCCTAACAATATGAGCCAAATAGCTTTGCTGCTTGGAATGAAAATCAAACAATGCATGCAAAATTTGCAGTTGGTCATGAGTTTAGCAACCTTACTTCTGGGATACAAGTCTATGGATGACTAAATATAAAATATTCTTTGGAACAAAAATTTGGAAGATTTGGAACCCCAAAACAAACATTATGCTAGAAACTTTTTTTTTATGGTTTCAACGTCATTTTCCCCCAGTAGTGGGGCTCAGATGGTGCCCTTCACAGGGACTTGGATTTGGCAGTGAGGAATTTCCTGGCCGGATGCCCTTGATATTCAAAAATAAAATACCATCACCATGTTACTTACAATTAATACTACACTAACTATACTAGTTGGAAAAATCTAGACAATTTAAATGTTGTAGATAATATAGATAATAATATGTTGTAGATACTATAACATAGATAACACTAAAGTAAAAAAAATTGATAAATTTGGAAGACAATCTATAATTTACCTCAAACACAGTCTAAAGACAGCCTAAATGTCTATTGCATAATATTTTTTTAAATAAATATAAATAACATACCAAAATAAAATGGCAAATTCATGATTATGTGTGAACTTTAAACTCTTCCATGGGGAACATCAATGATTTACTTATGAAACTTCTTGATAGTTTGAGGCAGTACAAGTGGGTCTTGCAAGGTATATATAAATGTACTTGATTTCAACCTTCATCTTCAGGTAGAAAGACTCTTGGTCATTGGTCATCACTGCAATGCTACCCACTAATAAAATTACCACCAGGCCTATTCCCTCTGTTCCCACAGATCACATAATCAGGGCATCATAACATTGAATGAATTTGTGCGTTGTCACTACAGTTTTTTGGGGGCATGGGTTTCCTAGCCCCCGATTAAAACCCCAGATTATTCTATTTGACCGTCAATGACCACTCATGATCCAATGCCATCTTCATTAATTAATTTCCTGAATGACTATCACCTGTGTTTGTGTGTTGCTTTGTATTTTAGGGCATATCAAACAACTACATGCCTACTTAATTGTAAAAAACAAAATGGCAAGTAATGTTCTTGAGTAACTCTCTTTGCTCCAGGACTATTGAAAAAGAAGTAGCTGCAACCTAAAGATCCCACCACAAATAAAATTAACGGGGTGCTGTGGTCTTTCAAAATTGGTATATTAGCAGCATCAGAGAAAGAATTACAAAAAAGGTTCTTCGGGTGACAGGAAGAACTGGAAAGGAAAGGATCGGAGATGAACAGCGGGAAAACGGAAGTCGTGGTGTCAGCAAAATCTGGAGACAACAGAATACAAGCATGAGACCAACAAGATGTGGAAATAAACCAAGTGGAAAAGCTCTTCTATCTGGGCTCAGTTGTGGATCCAAATAGAGTGCATGAAGTGCATACCAGGATAAAGAAAGCTCAGCCCAAGTGCAGAGAAGTGAGTGGGGTTGGGTGTGTTAACAAAATGGCAATCGAGATCAAGATATACAAGTGTAATTCGCTCAATGTTGTGTACGGCACTGGGCAAAGGAAAGATTGCTAGCAGGCAACTGAAATGTTGCAGGCACTCTGCAAAGGTTACCAGTATCAACGAGAAGGAAAGGGAAGCAAGGCGAAGATGGCTAGGGCATGTGATGAGGGAAGAGGGTCATATTCTGCATACTGTCCAAGTTCAAATGTCTGAAAATCGGGAGACTTAACAAAATACAACTGGGGGGTTGCTCTGCAGATTTCACTCTGAAATAAAACGTTTTTCGGCTTAAAATCAACCTTTACAGAGAATGATTTTAGTGATTATATAATCAATAATAATATTAATTGATAATATAATTCATAATTTTGTTTGATATTTTCATCTTACAACAAAAACTAGAAAATGATAGACGTATCTGACATGTTATTCCGCGTCTAGATAACAGAATATAAGAACGTAACCTCGGCTGATTTCATAACCAAGATGGAGTAATAAAAACAACGCGAAGAAACGAAAAAATAAGACAAATTGACCAATTTCTTAAAGAATCTGGAGATTTCAATGAGAATCGGGAGATCGGGAGTTGAACTCCAAAATCGGGAGACTCCCTAAAGAATCGTTNATCAATAATAATATTAATTGATAATATAATTCATAATTTTGTTTGATATTTTCATCTTACAACAAAAACTAGAAAATGATAGACGTATCTGACATGTTATTCCGCGTCTAGATAACAGAATATAAGAACGTAACCTCGGCTGATTTCAAAACCAAGATGGAGTAATAAAAACAACGCGAAGAAACGAAAAAATAAGACAAATTGACCAATTTCTTAAAGAATCTGGAGATTTCAATGAGAATCGGGAGATCGGGAGTTGAACTCCAAAATCGGGAGACTCCCTAAAGAATCGTTAAACTTGGACCATATGATTCTGAAGTGTGTACCATGAGTAGATTAGTAGTAAGTAATAGTAGAGGTCGACAACTACTCGATGGAGTGACATGGTAAAAAGAGATATGAAGGCACTGGGACTGGGAGTAGGAATGTGGGAAGAGCCCGGGAAATGGAGACAAAGTTTCCAAGTGGCTAACTCGACCCAGCACTGGACAAGGCTGAAAGAAGAAATGATCTTTTAAAAGTTAAATATCAATGAGTCCCAAACCACGGGCGCAACGTTTTTTGTTGGCAAAAATCACTTTAAATTTATCTTGCAAAACAGCCCACTCCCCACCAAATACCCTGTACTTAGCCCCGCCCTATGTAACAAATCCTGACTTGTTCGGCCCCACAGACCCGTTCGGGAAGTTTAGTTTTCAACACATACTTATTTGAGTCCTTTGACTGTACTGAACCAAAAGTAATATTTCCTGACGTTTCATCTAGTCAATTTCATTTACCTTGTAAGTAAATTTATCAACTGCTTCTGCCAAAAGTGGAGGAAGTAAAGATGACTGGTTTCTCTTGTCTCCTCCTGAAGTCTCTCCTCTTTCTTTGCTGTAGCTGTACCATTGTCTTGGGTCGTAAGCCATGATACTGAGGGCAAGTACGCTAAGTCTGCAGTATTCGATTTATGCTGGCTAAAAAATTGTGACCAAGCAAAAAAACACTTGCCTGGGTAAATTAAACATTGAAAACACAATTTCAGGTTTACTTGGCCAAACGGCCCAAAGCTATTGTTCGTTAGCACAGCCTTGGGCAGATTTCCCTCTTATTTCATGTGGCGAACTATGTAAAACTATGACCACAACAAATGAGAAAACTAGAGTTCCAATTGAGCATCTGCAGTCCGAGCTAATAATAAAAGTGACAGCTTAAAGTAAGTTACACATAAAACTTAAATCAAATGTCATTATTTCTGTTGTTGATTTCCGAATTTGAAAAACAAAGCGTAAATCATCAGTAAAGAAAGGCTTGGGTCGAGCATCCGACTCCAATTGCGTGGCCAAAGCAGAATTGAAAACACCATGTTGGGACCAAAAACAAAAATGGCGAAGCAAGGCATCCGGTGTTACAGTTTTTTTCAAATGTGCCTCAAAAAAGGCGTTGTTCCTTAACGTTTGACTTCCAAGTACCTATACTTTTTCTAGCACTTAGGTATTCTACTTTGGTTGATTGCGAAATAATGCAAAATGAACCAGAGTATCACAGTATACAAATATGTTGGAGTTCACCCCGCTTTTGTCGCCTTTATTTTTTCATGATTAACTTCAGGCTTTTCGACCAGAATGTGTGTATTGCTAAGGTAGAAGTCATACACGGTCGGATTTCACAAGGATAAAATATAAAGATAACTTTTAAAGATAATCACTACTGACTAGGGTTTGTTCCCGGGAATCCTAGAACCGGGAAATTTCCGGAAATGGACAAAAAACGGGGAACGGGAAAACCGGGAAATCGAAAACGGGACTGGATACGCTATCGATTTTAAAAAACTGCTCTTATTTTGGTTTCTCACCAGAACATTAATTATACAGAGACCAGATTGTGTTGTATAATTGTATTTCATACAATTGACAAAGCCAAAATCTATTTATAATCATATTTAGAAATAACTCTCAGGTTGCACTTGCTGTATGAATTGCATTGAAATTAAAATTTTGATTGCTGATTGCTGACATCGACCTTGAGCTCTCTTGTGAGTCCTGTCACAGTTCAGAAAAGAATGTTAAAACAAGTCTTGAATTGGGTCATGATTAAGCAACAAAAGTTAATACCAATTATTATTAATAATCTGATGTCATCACATTTTTAAAGTTCAGATGTGTTATTCCTTAAATTAGTGGTTATGTAACCAATCAGTTAGGAAATTATAAAAAGGACTGTCTCCAGCAGTTTGATCATTTGTTGCTCAGCTCTCAAGAGATACACTATGGAATCAAGAAGCAATGCATCTCCAGTTTGGAGGCATTTTGCAAGAGAAGGGAGTGATTTTGCAAGATGCAAGAAATGTAATGCTTTGATAAAGACAAAAGGAGGGAGCACAAGTGGATTGATGAAGCATATGAAATTACACCAGGACCAGGACTCCGAAGTTGTATCTTCAAAGACAGACAACTTGCCAGACAGGCCCTCCACCAGTGTAAGTATAATGATTTTATTTTAGATTTTGTTTTGTGCAGTAAAAAATAATTGTCTCTTTAATTTCTCATGAGTCATGAATGAATTTTGGTCTTTTGGGTGCTTTTTACTTGGGTCAAATATTAATTTCATTCAGAGTACCATACCATATGTACCATACCATATATCACTCAATAATTTGTAAATCACAATACACTTCTTTTTAACAACATTTACTTATGGAGGAGTCAATATGACTCATATAGAGATTTCTATATATAGACATATTTATTAATTCTTGTGATTCTCATTGTGTAATTGCTCTCTTGTAGGGAGAAGGTGGACCTGAAAAAGAGACTAAGAGGCAGGCTTTGATGACAACATTTATAGTCAAGGAGACTCTTCCAGAAATCCTCGCAAAATTGGCAGCTGTTGATGGATTTTCCGTAAATGCCATTTCCAAAAGCCAGTTCATCAGAATATCCTTGATAAGAGATGGATTTTTACCTCCTAAAGGAAGTACACATGCTACGAGTCTCATTGGTCAATATGCTCTGCAAGTACGAAAGAGCATTACTGCAGATTTAAAAGAAGCAGTGAAATCTTGCCAAAGGTTCTCCATTACTCTTGATGAATGGACCAGTATGGCAAACAAACGCTTTCTAAACATAATGTGCATGGATCTAATGGAAAACTGTACAATTTAGGACTGTTTCGAATCACAGGATCATTTACCTCAGAAAGAGCGGTTGAAACAGTTCATGACAGCTTGGAAATATTTGGCCTGAACTTCAACAATGACATAGTAAGTTCTGTAACAGATGGTGCTTCTGTGATGACAAAATTTGAAAGGCTTGCCCCAACTGAGCATTAGCTGTGCTACACCCATGGTATACACTTAGCAGTTTGTGATGTTCTGTATAAAAAGCAAGGGCCTATTTCCACTGAAGATGATGTCAATCATGCTGAGGAGCAAGATTCTCCAGAAACTGATGCCAGTGACAATGAAGATGATGACCTTGAAGATGAAGAGGATTCACCAGACATGGGCACTGCTGATTTTGAATTCCAAGAACTTGACATTGATAAACCTGAATTGGACTTGAAATGGATTGATGTAATTAACAAAGTCCGGAAAGAATACAAGGCATTCAGAAAAAGTGCATTGAAAAGTGAAATCCTTCAAGAATATGTAAAAAAGCAGCATGGAAGAGAGCTCAAGCCAATTATTGATGTAAAAGTTAGATGGAATAGTATGGAGGCTATGCTTTCATGATACGTTTATATTCATCCCTGTCTATGCAAAGACTATGTGGATCTGAAGATCAAATCAGAAATTAGTGATGTTGAATTACAACTGATTGAAAGTATTTCAAAGATCCTTACACCTGTGAAGCTTGCCAATGATGCTCTATGTAGAAGAGATTGCACCCTGATTACTGCAGAAGGTGTACTGCGCTTCCTTTTTGAACAGCTCAGAAAGCAGGACACATCGTTTAGCTTACAAATGCTGGAGACACTCAGACGAAGAGTACCCCAAAGGCGCAACAAAGTTCTAGTTTCTTTGCTTCTGTATCTGCACAATCCAACTAGTGTACATAGTGTAGCCGAGGACGACTTTTTCGAATTGTCCTCAAAAACTGCAATGTTGAAGCTTGATCGTGATTTACTAAAGAGATAATTTGTTATTGAAAGTGATGACGAAGACATGGAAGGGCCTCCCAACTCAGAGCAAATTGATGATGATATTGATGAGTCTGAGGAGCAGTCCCTTGAAGAACAGTTACAAAAGTTCATAAACAAATCCATGGAAAAAACAGAAGTGAGTGCACCACAGGACCATTGTAAATCACTGAATTCAGAATTTAAAATATTTGAGAGCACACACAAAAGGACATACAATCTACAGTTTTTGTATGATGCACTGTTAAGTATCATGCCTTCTTACGTTGAAGTAGAGAGGACTTTTTCCTCAGCTGGAACGTTTGCTTGTAAAATAAGGTCAAAATTGTCTGATAGAAATCTCAGTAACCTATTTTTGAAGAAACATTTTCTTAAGAAGTAGCTGTGTATTTTTTGATTCGTTGAAGTTGCAATGAAGATTAATAAGAGTCTAGCTGTTGTAATTTAGCAAAGTTTGTCATGATAGAATCAGCCTACCTTAGAATTATGATTTTCATTTTTTATATCTATGAGGAAAATTCAGACACTGTAATGTAATGCATATTTGCACTGTAATTTGTCCTGAGATATTTTATATGTCAATACCAGGCATATCTAACAATGTACAATGTTGGATTAAGTGTTAAAGGGTAAATAACTATACAACTTTGACTTTACGAAGGCATCAATCTTGTTTATTCTATTGAAGTATGAGTTTCTGAAACTTAACCGAGACCGGGAATTCCCGGGAGTACCGGATCTGGCTTGCAAATTCCTGGTTTCCGGGTTTTCTGAAAAAACGGGAAATAAGCAATCCCTACTACTGACGCAACTGAAGGCAGGTCTTTAATTCTTGTTACAACATTGCTGGAATCACACAGAACCTGTTCATTTCAAAGAGTGTCAAACATTCGCTATAGCTCTCACATAACTCGCTTTTCAGTGGGTCCATACGGAGGTACTTGATCGTTAAGCTAATTTCACTTGAGGAGGGCAAATGTATTAAAGCCCATTAATGCCAACCTTACTCTCTATTTTATTATATTCAATTTCTTCAGTTCTTCACACTTTCCAACTTCAACGGTGATTCTTCAATAACTGGTACTTTTCTTAAAAATATGCAGTTACCGCCTCTTTACACAGGTCCTGAGAAGGAGAAGGCGTGGATAGCAAAATAATACAGGCATGTTTGGAGCCTCTAACTCAAATCTAATTTATGGCTATTGTCTTAAAAGAGGAAAAAAAACTGGTCAAAAAGATGTGTTACGTAAAGACGTTGTTTCTAGAAGATTCAAAATCCATCCACAGCACCCAGAGAAAATAACCATGGCCAAACAATATTTTAGTTAAACATTCAATATTTAGGCCTATATCAAAATTAGTATGAAGCTACACCATTAGAAACCTGGTTACATTAAAAGAAGGAGTAAAATCTGAGGAAAAAGGGACAAGTTCGAGCGTAACGGAGCGTAATCCTTTACTGAATACAAAGATGTTAATACAGAATGTAAGAAAACAGTGTTTAAAAAAGTTAGTTAAGAATGAAAACGAGACGAAAAATTTAGTCGAGCACTGTTAATACTATTTATGGTTTGATATTAATTTCGATTTTTAGATCATAGCTTTAAATTAATTATTAACCGTAGGATATTCGTATTGAGCTCATTGGGAGTTAAGAGTTAATATTTCACTCTTGAATATAATAAGAGGTTAAACAGCTGACCTCTGACCTCTTCTAAAATTTTCATGAAGGTCTGCAAAATTTCTTTTAATTATACAATGTTAGTGTCAGTGATCGTAGAATAAAAGTATTAATCAAATTTCTTTTGCTTATTTGCATTTGAATTATCTCCATTTTGCTTCATCAAGAAATCGTTTACTTATTAACTCCTTCAATAATATTGCAGCATCTAGACATGTTTTAAAATTCTTCAATGTTTACAAAAATTATTAGGCAAAGATTTTATGATATTTACAAAGTTACACCTTATTGTGAGCAGTATTTAATATATATATATATATGTCTATTCAAGGACATACATCCTCTTATGTTTCGATAAACCATACAGGGAAATCAAATGCTGAGAATTTTAAAAATCCTTAAACCTTGATTGGTTTTCGCCAATTCTTTATGAACCCCAAAGCTATGTCCACTGAAATATTAAACGTATGAAATGTTTCAGCTTAAACCTTCTTAAAGGTTATATACCAGAAGTCATTGAAGGAGTTTTAATAGCGGTGATATTAAAAAAAGAAGGCAAAAATAAATGCATTTATTACAGACCAATTAACCTATTAAGTCATAAAAAGTAGTCATTTATCAGCATTTTACCTCACTGTCAGTTTTATCCAGCAACGTCTGAGGTATGACAATGCTCTATCGCGGGCCACTTTGCTGGTACTATCCTTAATCCAAATTTACTTTGGCATTTTTTCAAACAAAAGTTATTTTCTTCTCTTAACTATGGGGCATTACTCTTTTTGTGACTGGCACCTGATGAGTATAAGCAGCCATTAATTCCAAAAAGTTACACCATCCTTCTAATTTTGACCTACGAAGATTCGACAGTGTCAAACGAAAGCTACAGACCAAAAAAACAGTGACAGAAGTGAAACAAGGAACTATATATATATATATATATATATATATATATATACAGTATTTCCTTGAATTTGCGTTCAGTTCATTAAATGATATTCTCACGAAAAAAACACTGGCGAAAAAAATTTTCTCTTTGTGGGGATTTCCGTACGAAATTAATTAGTTTTGTACCACAAATTCCTAAGTTAGTTGCAGAACGTCAGATCCAAGGACCCCATTGATTTTGCAAGAAAATATATGGCTTTATTCGAGGTTCGTACCTAACCTTTTATTTTCGAGAATCATAGCTAGTAATATTAGAGTCATGCCTGGTATTTTTCTCTGGTATTTTATGAAATTCCACCAAGTAATAAATTTCTTCTGAAAATTGTTTTTGAAAATGTTGATCGTTTGTAATGTTGGCCAATGTCATCGTAAACGGTACTGTCTGAAAATGTAACTTGTCCAAAAACCGTGCTGTAAAATGGTTCAGGGTCGTTTAATTTGTAGGAATCGTCATGAAACTGTACATAGAAAGACCTTTTCTTTTTTTTATTATTTTAAGGAGTAGGATAGAATAAAACAGAACATGGGGGTGTATGTACTGCTCCAGCCCAATGTGACGAATATTTTAGTATCAATATGTTACATTACTAATACTGTCATAGGTTAATAGCTAAAAATTACCTAATTTTTATCAAGTTAATCATCTCACTAATAACCTTTGGTTTATATTTCATTATTATGGTAGAAAAACGTAGCCCTAAACTTCGGCGAAGCTTTTTTGTATACGACTTAATATTAGTCTCAACAAAGTGAACTCCTGCGATTCAAGAGTACAATAACAAGTAGGATTGTAGAAGAAAATTGACCTAATAGAAAAATAAGAGACAACAATGCAATTGAAGACAAGTAATGTGTCAGGCGTACTTATAAGTTCATCAAATGGAATCATCAATAGCCTTGTTGTGTTATAACAAGAATCAAAATAACAAGTAAAGCAGTTTTTATTGCAGCTGTACTGAGTACATTTAGCAGTTTCCAGCTTTTAAAAACTGCAAATTTAGTTGTATATCATCATCTGACGCTGTCTCCAGTTAAACCAGATTGCTCACTAACATGTGAATGTATTTTCCATTGATTCTGGTCTTTCGTTATAATATTAAGTTGGCCTAAAGCTAACTGTGACCAAACATAAACATTGTCACGCCAGCGTTTGCACGTCCGTCCTCGTTTTCTCTTTCCTTCTACCATATATCCGAGTTATCGTCCTTCAAAGGTTTCAATGCTCCGTTATGACTACGCACCATTACTATAACACTATCTGCAGCAACAGACACAATGTTCAACATTTAATGGCTATTGTCATTCAGATACTTTTGGACGGCGTTATATATATATATCCTATGAGGTGGTAGTTGTGTTAATTGATTCACATAATAACATCTCTTCCACGAATTTAGAATTTAGGTTAAATCTGGCGTATGAGACATTCATTTTCTCGGAGGGTCGTTCCAGCGAGGACGAAAGAAAACATCCCCATGGTCTAGAAGACATTCTGGATGGACCATGGCTGACAATACGTCAGTTGGTGCATTGTTACTGAGGGCTATGCATGATAGTTGTTGTTTAGCTTATTCATTTTCTGGCTGGATCATACGGAGAAAAATATCCAGTGGAGCCTTCATATCTTCCTCACCATCAGTGAGTGGTCGGCCAGCTTTTGCAAGTTGTAAGAAGAGCTCATAAACTAATACGTAATCCACGTTCGGTCATATTGGCACCACGTTCGAAAAATCAATCAAGTTTTGGCTCTTAAAGCTTTGCTGCCCTCTCTTTCAGACATTGAAAGTATGCCAGGGATTCCTTCTTGCGCTCGGGATAATCTTTATTGACGTGTTCTTCAAGTTTCACAAGACGCGTGAAACCAATACAAAATGGTCTGTAGCACAACAAACAGTAAGGATTTGTAGGGTCACTGCGATCAAGACTGAAATTGTATTTAAAGTATTTGGCAGAATATTGCTGCACTTTTCTATTGTTTTTTGCCACAAGTGGCTCAGGCACCTTTCGTTTTTGGACTTTCAACAAATTTCATGACTTCAGAAAATGGCACGAGAAGCGCATAAACTCGTAATAACATTCAATCTCGGGCGATTTGACACTAAAAAGCCTAACATGGGCTTGAAGCGCCTTTTAAACCACTATTGAGGATAATGTCATAACTAACTCAAAACTGCTCACGTTGCTCACCTTGATTACATTGTTTTCCAAGCCAACTTACAATCTTCAAGTTGCAAATTTCCATCACATGCCAAACTAAGCTGGGTCCGTCTCTATACATCTCATACCGTGGTCACTGATCAAAGGTGAAATTAACAAGCATAATTTTATATCATTGCTTTTTCACCTCCAATATGAATAGGCAACGATGACGTAATGATTTTGGTTCTTAAAGAAACCCGGTGAGCCTCAGGGAATGGACAACCCTGCCCTGCATAGTCCCTGGATTGCCCTTTGGCAAGGCGTACCACCTTCTTCCTGTTAGTCCGTTTTGCCCGAGAGAGGACGGTGCATCCATGGACTTATAAAGTTCCTAGACGAGATCACCAACCATGGATGACTACACCTTTACACCCGACTATGAGTTAAATAGTTCCACTGCTTGCTGAATTACTTGATGCCTTTCAAGAGGGTATTGGGTTACACAAGTCTAGGCCTACAGCCAATATCTGTGGTTGGCGTCAGAAGGGATGTCCGGCCAATAAAATCCCTGCCAATTCAAAAATGGGAATGACAGAACAAGTAAATTAAAACCGGATTGGTCGTGGCATTGGTTAACAAAGACTGCCTTTACCTTGAGAAACTAGCGAGGTAATGGAAATTATGCAGCTGGCTACAGATACAAAAGGAAGCGGGGATTGAAGAGACTTAAAAGGAAAAGGGAAAAGCGAGAGGAGCAAGGCCAAGAACAGTAGCATATGATTGGTACTCTCAATGTTGGTACAATGACGGGGAGAGGGCACAAAATTGTGGATTTGATGAAGAGGAGAAAGCTGCAGGTGCTAAGCCTCCAGGAAACAAAGTGAAAAGGCTCGAAAGCAAGAAAAAGTTGGAATGAATACAAGTTGTGAGACAACAAACAACAGGAATGAAATAGGCTTTATCCACCACCCATTCTTAACAGCTTGTGTGATTTCAGTAGAGAGATGCTCAGACCGAATTATGGGGAATTAAGGGTCGAGGTCATTGGGATCATCGTGGAAATCATCAGTGCCTACTCTCCACAGACTGGATATGACGATGAGGAAAAGGAAAAGTTCTGGATAGATCTGAACGACTATGATCTGAACGACTATGTGACATAGGGACAGATTTAAGTGGACATGGCGGAGAGGAAACTCGGGAGACGAAAGAAACATGGGGAAGTATGGACTAGGAGCAAGAAATGAACAAGCCGGGAGGAAAGTGCGCTTCGACGAAAGCTTCGATCTGGCTATTGTGAACACTTACTTGACGACTTCATTAAAGCGAAAGGTCACATATAAGAGTGGACTATATAATAGCCAGCTTGACTACATACTTTGCAGAAGACTGCTGAAGAAAGCCATTGATTCCAAAGTACTGCCAAATGAATGTGTCACACCCCAATATCGGCGGGTAATATGTAAGATAAAGCTGCAGCCGCCATTGCAACGGACGAAGAACGCGAAATTAAGAATCAAATAGTTGAGACGTCAAGAACAGCAAGCTGGAGAAAAGTTCAAACGTGAGGTCAGAAAAAGGCTTGGAGAGGTATTGCGTGTAAAGTGGGATGTTACAGTAGATAGAATTTGTACAGTGGCTAGCGAAGTGGTCGTTTTGTTATTGGGCGGGTAAAGAAGGGGAGGGAAACTTGGTGTTGGAATGAAGAGGTACAGGAAGGTATAGGGAAAAAGTGGCAAGTTTTCAAGACGTGATGCACCATTGGAGGAGAATAGACTCAAGATGCGTATAGGGAGGCAAAGAAGGAGGTCAAGCCAGTAGTGGGAAAAGCGAAAGCAGATGCATTTGATGATCTGTGCAACAATTTGGAGACATTTAATGGAATCAAATATGTTTACAGATTAGCGAGGCAAAGGATAAGGGAATGGATAAAAGAAATTGAAATCAGTCCAAAACAGTTTGTGTTTGTACCAAAGAAAAGCATAACCAACAGATGCTATCTTTGCATTGCGAATAATGGCGGAAAAGTACAGAGAAGGCCAACAGGAGCTCCGTTACGTATTAAAAGACCTTGAAAAGGCATATGACAGAGTGCCGAGAGAAGAAATCTGGTATTGTTTGAGGAGAAAAGGAGTGTCAGAGAAATATGTCCGCGGGGTCCAAGAAATGTGCAGAAAGTGCAAGACAGTTGTCAGGTGTGCAGCAGTGAGGAGGGATGCACCACGGAATACTGTATTATGTTTGCAGACGACATCTTGCTTATCAATAAGGATCAGGAAGAGGCTGGGCAAGAGCTGGAACGATTGCGCCATGCACTAGAGGGACGTGGATTGAAAATGAGCGGAGCTAGTACGAAATACCTCTGCATAAACAGGAAATGCCAAGCAACACCGATCAAAATCGGTGATGATGATCTTCAAGAAGTAGAGTACTTCAAGTACCTCGGATCCACTATTGAGCAAAGTGGAGGTAGCACTAAAGAAGTGAAGAAAAGGATCCAGGCAGGGTAGACTAACTAGTGGAACGGAATGCTGTGTAATAAAAGAGTGGTGGTCAAGGTCAAACGGAGTCTGTACAAAACGGGGGTAAGGCCTGCAATGTTGTATGGGCTACAGACCACCCTCACCCTAACCAGTAGTCTTTTGAAAAATCTGCAGAGTGCATAAACGAGGATGCTATGATGGTATCTCAAAGTTACAAGATGTGATATGATTAGAAATAAGCGAATTAGAGGCACCGTCGGGCTATGTGAGGCACGTTTGAGGTGGTACAGACATGTCCTAAGGAAAGAAGATGCGTACATTGGGAAAGGTGTGCTTGACATGGAGCTATTAAGCATGAAAAGACAGGAAAGATGGAAGAGAAGATAAAGAGGCTGCGTGAAGACTGACATGATTAGGATTGGACTGTTAGAGGAGGATGAACAGTACCATCGCAAATGGAAATAGTCAATTCCCTGGGGGGGAGGGGGGAAACCCATGAAAGCGAAGCGTTAAAAGAAGAAGATGACGATCATGAAAGAAATCCGTTTTTAATCTCCCTGTACGAGTGAATGTCCACTTCAGTGTAAATTTTCAGTAGGATCGCTACTCTAAAAATCCTGCCAGGGCCGTAATCCTACCCTAGAGCATTCAAATCATCCCGCAGGGAGCTATCTGGACCTGCTCGTGTTTGCCATGTTAAAGTAACACATCAGAACTGACCTGTGAAAAACCTTGTTCTTGCCATGCTCCAACATTTGAAGACAGGTCTTACGAAAACGAGGCATCTTGGAGAGAACATTTCGTCTCTTTGCGTGGTGTATGAAGATTCGTTTTGATTCAAACAAAAGATTGGGGGATGGAACCATTGTGCATTTGGTTGAAATACGCAAAAGCAATTACGTCGAAAGTTATTATGGTGACGAAGATGATAAAATGCAGCTCAAAATGCAGCGTCTCGGGAACTCTAATTTGCATTTTCGTAAAAACAGTTCTTTTACGTTCCTTAACTAACAACAAGTTGAGGTAAAATAATTGGTGAATCACAGAAAGTGTCCCAATAACTTGGAAAAAGTGTCGCGCCTAATAATGCCAAATGTCTAATAATAGGAATTAGGCAGAGTAATTCCCTGACAATGGTAAAATTCACAAATTTACTATAATCAGACAGAATTTGATTGGATTTCAAAATAGGGCAATAAGAAAAAAAATTCTGTGTTCTCTTAAACAGAGTGTATATAAAATTTCTTGGTCTTTCTAGTCTGTTTGGTTGTCTGCAAAGAGATTTCTGGTGAATTTTTATTTCAGCCAAAAGTCAAAGTGAAGGCCTGCTAAATGGAAGCAGTGCTGACCCAACAAAACACAACGACAAAATCAATCGAGCAAGAAGAAAGGTTAATTACAAGTTACGACGGGAACTTCACTCTTCTGCCCGATTATGATAAGCTAGTTCATTTTACCACTTTCAGGCNATCAGACAGAATTTGATTAGATTTTAATCAGACAGAATTTGATTGGATTTTCAAAATAGAGCAATAAGAAAAAAAATTCTGTGTTCTCTTAAACAGAGTGTATATAAAATTTCTTGGTCTTTCTAGTCTGTTTGGTTGTCTGCAAAGAGATTTCTGGTGAATTTTTATTTCAGCCAAAAGTCAAAGTGAAGGCCTGCTAAATGGAAGCAGTGCTGACCCAACAAAACACAACGACAAAATCAATCGAGCAAGAAGAAAGGTTAATTACAAGTTACGACGGGAACTTCACTCTTCTGCCCGATTATGATAAGCTAGTTCATTTTACCACTTTCAGGCAATAACTTTGCCTAATTTTCACAATCAGGGATTTGCCATTACTAGGGGTAAAATGTGCACTCAAACATTCTTAACCAAAAGTTTCAGTATCAGAGAGCAATACGACACTTTAAAGAGAGGCTTCCATTCTGCCTAAGCTATTGATCGACAATATGGTAGATATTGTTAAGTTTTTTGTAAGTATTTTTTTCATCCCCAGTTTTGCAACTTTGTGCTACATGTCTCGTTTGTGGAAAAGATATTTAATTCACTAGCTGATGTTGTAGGGTTTGCATTAGACCGTAAAATGGTCTTTCCAGTCGCACAGTCTTTCCACCCGTGCTATCAGCTAGTAATGACGGTGCCTGTAACACCAGCATTGGATGAACGTACGTTTAGTCACCTAAAAATCGTCAAAACACCCCTTCGAACAACAATGGATGATAAATGACTAGAGCCCCTACTTTTATTGTCCTGTGTGAAGGACATCACACTCACTAGATACTAAGAGCAGGGCAAAGGATTGGGCTGACCTAAAGATGAAGAGAATTTATTCAATCAGGCCTGATTATAATCGCTAACGTTTTCCCCTTGCTTTGTTAGCAAATTTTACTTGAGATACTGTCATGTTATAATTAAATGTTTCTGGTCCCCGCAGGACGGTTTTTTGCTCCTTATGACACTCTTTAGCTAAGCATCTCATATTCATACATTAGTGTTTTTATCGTCAAAAATAAACTTAAAAATAAAATAAGGAATAATACCTCTTTAAGTTTCGTAATGACCCTTAGAAAATTACTGGTAAAGAATAAAAGTTGTCAAAAACAGATATTTCAAAAAAACTAGAACACAAAAACTCCTTCGAATCGCGATAGATTTTACACCCGATGCTATTTGACACCAGAAGATAGTAGGAAAGGCAAAAATTTGTGTAAAATAGTATAATAATTTGCAGTAGATTTCCTGGCCTCCTGTTAGAAATGAAAATTTTTCGGAAAGAAATTTACGCACACGCGCCTTCCAATGGGAAGTTGAGGTTAAGGACCAGAAACATTTGATTGTTAACTTGACCAGGCTGGTTTTTGATTGTTTGACGTATTAATATATTAATTGGATTGAAGTTGTTACGGTCATTAATAAATTTAAGGAAGGGCAAGGTAAGTTGGATTTTCCTCCTCTCACTCGGCAATCCTCCAAACCATCACCGCAACCCCAAGACGTAGTATCTTTGGGCACAGCACTGCTTTAAACCAACGGAAACGAAAACTTCCATTAGAGTGATGCTCTGGAAGGCATCTGCACAAGTTTGTTTACGACCCCAAGTTCATTAGATGCATGGTTAAAATTGTTTAGTAAGGAAGAAAAAGCCCAACTGGAATACGTAGCTGTGTCTGGGAGAATCACTGGAAAACGTTCCACAGGGAAGCGAAGGTTGAAGTTTGAAGACCAGACCAAGGGATGGACTCCCCTTTCGTGGCAACAAATTTTTCATGCGTGCTACAAAAGAAATTGGGGTGTTTCCTTGGTTAAGTCCCAAAGGCCTTCTATTAAGTTCAGCAAATTTTTTTTGAGGGGCAGAGGGGGGCACTTATTACTTCAAAGAATAAACAGAAAGACAAATTTTCACACCACGTTACTTTTATTATACCAGACCAAACAATCTCCAACAAGTCTTAATGTTGAAAAAATTTCATAATCAAGGTCACTTTCTGTCATAGTCACCAGTGTCGGCATCTTCGAACATTACTTAAGGTTGCTCTTTACACGTCGGAATCGAAATTTATCTCAAGTTCAGCTTCAATGACTGAAGGCTTGATCCTCAATCTTCCTGCTTTTGCAATAAATGGCTTATTACATTTGAAACATTGTATCTTTTGGTATTCGAAATCATCAACTGGAAGGCAGACTGTAACTCTAAGAAGTAGGCAACATCATCTCCCTGTCAAGTCGCTTCCACAGTTCAAGGATCCAGTGCAGAATAATCTCACGAGAAGAACGTTTTACGTTTCCCCAAGCAGGTAATTCAGGTGCTCTCGAGGCATTCACGTATCGTATGCTTTTGTAAAGTGGGGTTTAAATGGTTGGTTCCAACAAACACAAGGAGCTTGTATGTACTGTGTAAAACTACAGGGAATAACAATGACAACAATTTTGCCTTCAACAAGCTTTCGTTTGTCAGAGTCAGCAAAGTACACTTTGGTCTCTCTTGTTGCCGTTTTAAAAACGACCATAGGTTACCAACTCCTGCCAGATGGTCAATTTCTCAGTTGTTTTAAATTCAACTGATTTTTACAGCAAAAAGATGAAAAGTCCCATGTGACTGCACGTCATCCAAAACGAGGTTCTTTCCTCTGCAGTTACATAACTCGTTTGCAGTAAATAAACTTTTTGTCGAAGTCAAAATTAGCCAACGAGTTTGGGTTTTTATGTGTTAGTGTTTTTCTTCTTCATGATCTAAAGACGGGTATGCGGACCAGGAAGTCTTGGGAAATAAACGATCCTACCCGACAATACATAGTTTCAGGTCACCCTTGGGCAAGGTGTAGTACCTGTTATGCCTCCCGGGCCAGGGTTACGGTGAAGTCATCGGCAGCAGGGTGACGGATGTGTACTCAAGGCGGACGAATAATACACATTATAAACGACTCGGGAACACAAGCGGCTAGGCGGAAGATCTAAACATTCAGACAACGGCTAGGCGCAACTACCATTATGAACATGAAACTGCGAAGACAGAAGGCAACGGCAAACCACTGTCTTAATTTTGCCCAGCACAATCATGGTTCTCCAATCTCAACGAAATTCAACAAACGCCGTTAATAGGATTGCAGTTCATAGCAATCCTTCGCCCGGCACGAATGCTCATGTGCGACAGGTGAGCTCGGGTCGTCATCAGAAGTCTGTCAGCAACAAACGAGGAATAGTCTTTGGCACATGGAATGTAAGAACGTTACTGCAATGTGGCCAACTAGATAACTTGAAGCGAAACGTTTAAAGGTAAACGTTATGGGAGTGTGTGAAACAAGATGGACAGACAGTAATGAGATTCTTTCAGATGGGTACAGAGTCATATACTCAGGAGGAGAGAAGCACGAGCAAGGAGTAGCCTTCATTCTCGATTCAAATGTAGCATCTAACGTTAGTGGTTGGTACCCAATTTCTGGTCGAGTCCTGCTTATGAAGATGGATGGAAACCCTTTCAATAATACAAGTTTACGCACCTACTACAACGGATTCAGAAGAAATTGACAAGTTTTATGATGATCTAAAAGCAGCCAAGAAGCTCTGCAAATCCCAAGAAATTATCATCATCATGGGAGACTTCAATGCCAAAGTTTGAAATCAGTCGGATGGGATGACAGTTGGTCAACACGGACGTTGTGAACAGAATGAGAGAGGGCATCGGTTAGTTCGGTGGTGCAAAGAAAATGGTTAATTTATCGCGAACACCATGTTCCAGCAACACCCAAGAAGATTGTGGACATGGAGAAGCCCAGGAAACAATGTGAAAAATCAAATTTACTATATTACTATCAATAAAAGGTTTCGAAATGCTATTACCATGTGTAGAGCCTACCCAGGAGCTGATTGCGGTATTGACCACATTCCAGTACTATGTAAACTGAAGATTAGATGTAAGCGTGCAGAGAAACCGAAACATGCAACCAAACTTCAGTATGAGCTCCTCAGAACAAACCATGAAGTTAGAAGTTCTTACGAAATCGCAGCCAACAACCGATTTCAAATGCTACAAAATACAGAATGTCCGAAGTGGGACACATTCAAAGAGGTACTAGTAAACACAGCCAAGGAGAAGCTGCCGAAAATCAAGAAGAAGAAGCGAAAGAAATAGATGAAAGATGACATGCTGAACCTCAAGGAAGAGAGACGTAAAATATTTGATCGGGCTAGCGAAGATTATAGAAGACTTAATAGAGATATAAAGCGAAGATGCAGAGAGGCTAAGGAAGAAGGGCTCAACAGGCTATGCGTAAAAGCACAATCTGACTTCAATAAAAACACCCAAACAATCTACAAGAACATTGATGATATCCTGGGAAAAAAGCGTTGTTCGTCTTTAGGATGTATCAAAGCAAAGGACGGAACAGTTATCTTAGAGAAAGACAAGATTCTAGAAAGATGGAACGAATACATCCAGGATCTCTTTCACGATAATAGGGGAAACCTGCCAGAAATCAGGAAATCTATTGACGGACCACCAATTTTCAAGTCAGAAGTAGAGGCAGCCTTAAGAAAGATGAAATACGATAAAGCACCAGGTCCAGACAATATCACTACCGAGCTCCTGGTTGCAGCTGGAGACATCAACATACAAAAACTAACAGAACTGGTTAATGACATGTATGACAGTGGAGTGATACCAGATGATCTCACAAAATCAGTTTCTATCACCCTTCCAAAGAAACCAGGCGCGACAGAATGCGAACTTCACAGGACCATAAGTCTAATGAGTCCTGTGACCAAGTTGATCCTCAGAATACTAATGATGAGAGTCCGGTCCAAGATTACACCAGAAATCAGTGAAGAGCAGTGTGGTTTCATGAAGGATACAAGAACTAGAAACGCAATTTTCATGATCAGAAGATTAAGTGAACGAGCTATCGGGGCTAAACAAGACATCTTCCTATGCTTTCTATATTATACCAAGGCGTTCAAAACTTTACTAATATAAGATACGCGGACGATACGACACTAATTGCAGGATCACAACAAGAATTACAGACACTGCTCAACAGAGTAATAGAAGAAAATAGCAGGAGAGGTCTTGCTTTGAATCACAAGAAAACCAAATGCATGGTAATATCAAAATATACAATCGTAAAAGTCTGTAAGCTTACGATAGGCAATGAAGAAGTGGAACAGGTGACTAAATTCAACTAATTAGAAGTTTAGTAACCTCGGACGGCAGATCTGATGATGACATAAAGCACAGAATAGGCATGGAAAAGGATACATTTGGAAGACTTGGGTGCCTTTTAAAGAATCGGAGCTTATCAATTGCTTTGAGGAAAAGAATTTTAAACAGTTATGTAATACCGGTGTTGATGTACGGTAGCGAAAGTTGGATCATAAACGAAAACATGAAAAGAAGAATCGAAGCTGCAGATGTGGTTCTTTCGTCGTATGTTGAAGATCTCCTGGACAGAAAGAAAGAGCAATGAAGAGGTCTTGACACTGGCACAGTCGAAAAGAAATCTACTCAGTCGCATCAGGGGTGGTCAAGCACGTTTTCTAGGCCACCACATTCGTAAAGATGNGGAAGACTTGGGTGCCTTTTAAAGAATCGGAGCTTATCAATTGCTTTGAGGAAAAGAATTTTAAACAGTTATGTAATACCGGTGTTGATGTACGGTAGCGAAAGTTGGATCATAAACGAAAACATGAAAAGAAGAATCGAAGCTGCAGATGTGGTTCTTTCGTCGTATGTTGAAGATCTCCTGGACAGAAAGAAAGAGCAATGAAGAGGTCTTGACACTGGCACAGTCGAAAAGAAATCTACTCAGTCGCATCAGGGGTGGTCAAGCACGTTTTCTAGGCCACCACATTCGTAAAGATGGATTAGAGACTACAACTCTATTGGGCAAGATAGATAGTAAACGATCCAGAGGAAGACAAAAGGATTACATATTTGGATAGCATTTGCAACTGGATTAATGAAGGACTCAATACAAACATTAATGCCGTCTCACTTATCCATCTTGCAAGAATGCAGTGGAGAGCTATGATCGCGAACGTCCTCAGGGGGCGTGACACCTAGAGAGAGAGATCAAAGACCTTGCATATCATAAATTTCTCGTGGCAACCATTGTACCCTTAAAGATTACTTTCAACTGAAATATTCTCGATTTCTTCATAAAATGGGCTTTTCTTATTCTTGAAGTTCTGGACTCAAAGACGATTTTCCGTCACCGTTAATAAAAATTCTTCTTAAAATCTACACTTGTTTTCTATCTTTCGCGGGTTCGTCTGATGGCAACTACACATTTGCCCCCAGTACCAACTGTTGCCATCAACTTCTTCCCAATTCATTGCAAGTAGCTTGAACTGAATGCATAATATAATGCGATTTTCACTTTGGATCCTTCAATTACTTGTTACGTACACTTTCGACATTTCCGAAATCTCAAAATATGAGCTTAGTTAATTTAAATACTTTCGATCGAGTGATCAAATTTTAGACGGGAAGACGCATTTTCTGCCCATTTGTTCTTTCTGACAAAGTAAGATACACAAAATGTTGTTTGAAAGGAAGCGCAAACTTCAAAGACGATTCTTGACAATTTTCAAAATACCTTTCTTGGACCAGTTTTACTTGCTTAATTTAATCGACGGGGTACATTGGTAGGTTTTGAAGATGCATAACGTTAACAGTTTGACAGGGATTCAAAATTCTTGGGCAAAAGAAACTCTTCATTCTCTTCGGCGACCAGTGATAAACACCAAATCATGGAAATGACTTCTTGGCCTTCACCATTCTCATAGGTTTCATGCTACAGATTTAAAGGGTTCGTGCCTAAAGATTAAGGATGCATCTTAATTAAATGTTTTAAAAGTGTTATTAACACTAGTTAAACCATTCCTTGAAAAACAATGTAGGCCCACTCTCATGACACTTGATATGCAGAGGAATTTGAACTGGTTCATTCGGATGCTACCTTTAGGTGCAAGCCGATCAAGTTGGCATTCTTGCTCAAATCTTTCCTAGGTAAAACGTTAACGTAAGAATGGAACTACCGATGGCTCCGTTTCCCTGAAACTCGTCTTGATCGGGCAACGAACTGATGTTCTGTATTAAACGACAGCTGCAAGATACCTGCCAAGAACAAATTACTGTCAAAGCATCTGAATTTAACATTTTTGCTTGCTTTCAATAAACCATTCCAAGGTCCAATTCTGTAAATCTGTCATGGCGCCGGTTAGGCAATTTAGAATACCTTCAACTTCTTTCGGAAATTAAAGTTTGGGATGTCTTTGAACAAAGACAACGCGCAGCAGCAACATTTGATTAAGCTTTACGGTTAATCGACAATTGGTTTAGCCAGTTGTTTCGGGTCGTACTTAATGGTATAACCGTCATACGAAGGCTATTTTACCCTTTTCCGAAGGAGTGGCTAGGATCGCCTAAAAATAGTACGCACATTAAAGACACAATGTTCGACTATATTTCTTAAAGCAGCCAAAATTCCACCTCTTCACGATTAGTCAACGCGCGATTTATGTAGTTAACGCCGCGACAGTAACTGAGTCAACCTTTCGAAAACCGCGCAGAAAAGTTCAGTTTCAGCGTATTCATAAATGCGCAACATCGCTTGTTGGCCACCAAACCAAATCTTGGAAGATGGTTATAACCCTGCGATGCAAGTTTATCATACACGCTGTCCAGGATTAAGATGGATCATCATGTTTATGTTTGGGAAACTGTCGGGCCAAGGAGATCATTCCTTGTCAACCCTCAAGTAAGCAAAAAATTTTTTAGTCTGCCAAAAATGTCTGCATTTTAAAATGCTAAAAGCATTTTCTAGACGAGTAAAAAAAACATTTCAAAGTAAGCGCCCCCCTTCCCCTAAATGATCATTTTCGGTACTGATGACCCAACTTAATATATTTAAGATTAAATGAGAAGAAGCTGGAGCCAGGAAACACAAGTGCTATATCAATTCTGATGGGTCTTCTTAATCCTGCATGTTCAACAATATGAAAATACACACAACTCACCTGCATTTTTCGACGTCAAAATGTACAAAATACTAACCCCCTTCCTACGTTCAAATAAAAATTTCAAGTGTAAAAAATGGCCTTTCAGCATAAGCCGATGGCTAAATCCAATAAAATCCGATACCTCAACTTATCTCCACACCATGCACATATAAATATCTTTAGCAATCAACATAAAGCAAAAAAATACTTACCCAATACATCTTGTAATATAAAAGCAGACTTCATACCTTAGGGCATCTTCGAGGGTGGTTTGGGGAAAACTTTTTGGCATTTCACACAACCATTTTTATAGCTTTTTTTTTCAAGGCAATGCACGACTTTAAAATAAAAACTATGTCTAAATTCCATATACATTAAAAAGATAACCCTTTTAGTGTGAAAACACGATACGACAAAATTAATTACATATGCCATCAGCAGTATGTGACAATTTCTGTGGTTGGATGAATGTCGCCGTTTTATAGCAACATGAAAAGAAAACAAAGAATAAATTTATTACACCATAAAACGAACATGTCGTTTTAGGAGGAAATATAACATGAAACGCAAGCATAAGCAAACTAGTATCACTGATGTGACAAATTTCAGGAATTGAAATAAATGTCGCAGTTTTATAGCAACAAACAAAAGAAAGGTGAGACAATTCATTCAACTAAAACAATTGCAAATTTCTTTTTTGACAACTAGGCAAAACAACATCTTTTACTACAGAAACTTCCTTTGTAAAAAGAAAGGTACAGATCCCAGGTTTTTTTAACTACTTAAAAGAGTAAAAAACAAGTTTTTTGCACCATTGTATCGCCAAGTTTTTCAGTCAGCTCTTTTCAAAACTGACGACAAAATCTCTTATTTGCATTTGTGGCAAATGTTGGTTCAAAAACGTGTTCACATATATAAATGAAAGAACTAGGCTAATTTTTCTAATGCATTTGGTTCACTTGGCTTATCAGTTACTATCGTTTCTCTGGAAATACAAAAACCTTGTACGCTATAGCCAACTAGTTGATAAAATCGTGGATCCAAATTTACACGCAGAGGTTGGCTTGGTCGAGATTTTGTAAAACTGCACCAACCTTCCTGCAGTGATAATACTTTCGATAAAACTTTGTATCGTTCGTCTCGTCTGCTTTCATGTTTCCAAACTTGTCAAGGCAGTTTTCGAAAGTCTGCACATAATTAGTATGGATGAAATAAACTGATTTTGGGCAACGAACAGGGCGGTCTGGTTTGAAAGAAAAATCAAACCAACTGTTTTCAGAAATTGGCAGGCTGGGGCAGGGGTTTGTATGGTATTTACTTCCACTGAGACCCGTAACTATCATGGTACCACTCCTGACCACCACCATAATCATCATAAGCTTCTTGAAGCGGCTGCTGTGCTATTGGCTGTGGGTTCCATGCACCTCCCTGGTCAACACCATATTTTCGTTTTGGTTGAACCACACCCTGACCATTTTCCAACTTCCTTTTCGGCGGTCCACCAAGGCTACTCGTGCCACCACGTGGACCGCCTCGCATGTTTGCCCCTCCTCTGACACTACCTGCACGACCGCTCATTCCACCCCTCGGCCCACCTCTACTACCACCGCGAGATGAGTCATCTCTACCACCACGGCCGCTCGGGCCTCCTCTCCCCCCTCTCATGTTGCCACGCGGTGTCCCTCGACCAGAGGGTGCACCTCTACTACCACCACCGCGCGCTGCCTGTCTTGGTTGTTCTTGGGAATAGTAACTATCATAGGACTGATCGTTGTACCCATAGTAATCATCGTAATAATTTTCTTCACCATAACCAGCACCACGACTTGCACTTCCACCGCTGTTGTAGCTATCATCGTATCCTCCTTGGTCGTATCCACCACCATAGCCATAATCGTCATCGTATCCACCACCACGATAATCCATACCATAACCCCTTTGGTTACCACCATAACCACCTTCGTAGTACCGATCACCAACACCAACACCGCCTCCTCTTGGTCCGCCACCGCGCGGGCCACCACGGGGTCCTCCACGGAATGTTGGTCCTCCCCTGGGTCCGCCTCGAAAACCCCTTTGACCTGGACGACTTACTGGGTCATTGAGTGCTCCAAAACCTGATTGTCCTCTTCGTCTCGAGTCCTTTTTCTCAGTTTGTGGCCGTGCTAACGACACTTCGATTTTGAGATCATCTATATCCTGACCATTAAGTTCTTCGATTGCACGTACTGCATTTTCGCGCTTCGTAAAGTGAATAAATGCATAGTCCTTTAGCTTTTTGACTTTTTCAACTTCGCCATACTGTTTAAAAAGTTCGCTTAATTTTTCTTCATCAATGGCTGGTGAAAGGTTCCTGACATACACTACTTTGACCTAAAAATGAAGTGACGAATAAACAGGTTACCAGCGCTACACGAGTTAATTACTGTTATTTAAACTGACAAAAGTATGCACCAACAACCAATATCTTAAAAGCTCTTGAAAACGAATTAATCGACGCTGTTTTCAAAATACGTCTACTTCCTTGCAATACTTATTTTTTACATTGAAATCGTTAAAAACCATAAAGGTTTTCATACATGTTAGAAAAGGTCAGTGTGTTTTAGTGGTTATATTACACGAAAAAACGATTTCGTTATTCTCGAGAATTCTCTCGCTGTTCTTGCCTCTCTCAGCTTGGCCTAAACTTCCTTCTCCCTTCACCCTATTCTATGCTTTCTTCCTGCTGCTATCAACTTCAGCATGGTCTTGTGTGCAAGGTTTATTAGCCATTTTGTTTAAAACACCACAAATAAAACCAAAATAAAAACCACCCACATAAAAACACCACAAAGATTCCTACTCATTTGCGAGTTCCATTATATATAATCAGCAACCTAACCCTATTAGTTCTGACATCAACAGCAACAGCCTGTTCCGTGTGTACAATGACTATGCTGCAGTTCATACAAGTAATCACCGTAAAGAAATAACTTAAAACAAGTGTGTTGAATGTAAAACAATAACTGAAGCCCACAAGGACTAACCGAGTCCTTCCATACCAAATTTTAATGATCACTGTTGCTTAGGTCCAGATTTGTAGTCAACACTGTAAAACACTTTACCCCACATGCTACAACAAGGAAAAGAAAATTACTTCTTTTAAGAAAAAAAGAAGATCTTATAATTTATTCACAATTGGTACAAACTTTACCAACCATTAGACCAGGTCAGACAAACGGAGAAAAACAAGAATGTCGGGGTGGAAAACATTTGGGTGGGAATGGATCTCTAAAAACAAACTAAGATATTGTAAAGTCTAGAAAGCAAACTTACTGTCGACATAATCTCTTCATCTGGCTCTTCTTGTGGATCAGCCCAGTCAACCGTAGGAGCTATATTACCAAATACTTTAATACGACCACTCATGAGTCTTCGTCTAGCCAATGACGCTGCTTTGTGGGTTCCATATTGCAGGAAAGCAAATCCCCTATTTTTGTTTTTATCTTCTGGTGATATATATACAATAACGTCGACAAGTCCTTCTGTAACCGCAGCAAACTCGTCAAATATCTGTTTCTTCGTTTTAGACTTGGGAATCGAACCAACAAAGAGACGATCATTTGGTAATGATAAGCATACCCCTAATTTTCTACCTGGCTTGATTTCATATTTGTCCATTTTTTTAACTGCAGCCTGTGCTGCCTCCTTGGTAGTAAATGTACAGAATGCATAACCTTTGTTCTGGCCACTCATTGGATCAATCATGAGTCTAAAGTCATATATAGGACCAAAGCCCTCGAATGTTGGAACCAACTCATCTTCAAACATGTCTCTTGGTATTTTACCAATAAAGATCTGTGCACAAAATCGCTGTTAAGAGAAAAAGATAAAAACATGTTATGGCCTTAGACCTGTACCAACGACATGTTTCGCGTTATTTCTTAACCAATACTTTCCCCTCAGAAAAAAAATAGCCGCGAAGTTTGTTCATTTTGAGTTCACACGGTAATTCCAAGTTTTCATCACAGGGGAGAGACAAAGTACAAAAAATTATTTCTATCGTTAAAACTTGATCAGTGCTTATGAGCGCATTATAGGTCAGTCATCATCTGCAATCTCAAAAATGGCGCTTTTCTACCTTCATCGATTGATCAACTAAGATTGCCTCGTCGCAAAAATTATTTCCGCCTTTAATCACCAATACATTTTGTGGATCAGAGCACAAATGTTATATTCACCTGGTAAGGAAGCTTCTGCTATTTAAGGAACAGTAAATGATCCCATATTCCTACATGAAGAATTTACGTGTTTCAACAAAGTTTTAAACAGTCATTTCCAAATTTTCCACCCAGTCTCGAAAAGTACACCCAGCACATCAATCATGAACCTCCATGTGCAAATCTTTTATGGGGCGACATTTAATTCAATTAGTGACAAGACCTCCTTAACCATCGATATTGGAGCAAAGTAGACTTTGCTCCAATATCGATAGAAAAATTAAGTGTCTAGAAGACCTCCAAAACGAAGTGTTCGCACACAAATGCTTGCTTTAAAAAAAAAGAGACATTTGCTTTCACAAAAAAGAAGCTGCACATGTCAAATGCACATGGCTGCATAGTGTCAACTGTAAATTCAAAAAGCCACGCCACATGATGCGGACGAACATGAAACACCAAGAAAACCTCGTGTTCAGTTCATAAATTATTCAACAAATCGTCCCCTTCTGACAGGCATCGCGAGAAAGGCCGATTGTCAAAAGGTGATCCGAACTTTTAAAAAATGTAAAGAAAAATACCAAATTTGTACATACTTTTTCTCCTTGTCCTGGTGGTGGTCCTTCCCAATTTGGTGGTGGGCCGCCATATTTTCGTTGCCCCGTTGTAATATCTAATGTGTACCCAGTCCTGTCCAGCAATGCCTTAATTTTATCCTCGTCTGGGCCTCCTCCAGACTTCGTCTCTGCTTTTGTTTCCTTTATCTTCATTTTGGCACGGTATGTCTTCATAACCCCACACAAAAATGCGCTTTTATTTTGAACATGGGACAAATCGCTCTTGGCAAATTGGTCAACGACAACCATTGCGTCCTCCTCACTGAACTCACGCAAAGCATCAAGAGCTCTGTCATCTAGTTCCTCTGGGCTCATGATATCTTGCTGATGAAGTTCATCAATTTTCCCAGCTAGTTTTGGTCCCAAACCTTGACCTTGTAGTCTGTCATAAAACTCAGTATAAGTTGGCTGTTCTTGTGGTGCTTCAGCGCCATGTTGTTCGTTTGCTTCAAAGGTCTCACTGGTGAAATCACGGCTGTAGTCACCTCCCTCATATTGTTGTTCAAAATATTCTCCCTGTTCCTCGTAGTTTTCCATCACGGGCCTAAAGTTTTACTAGATTTTTCTTATGTCAAACACACATTTGAAGGTTCTTCTGCCTTCACCTGCAAGACCACAAGACTAAAAAAGAACCTTCGTGAGCACGCGGCTCTTTGAAAGCTGGTCCAGGTGATAGTCGAACAGGCTGCACACATCACATGGAACTTTTTAGCCAATCACTAAAAAGACAAAGACCTATGGGTAATTTTGAAAAAGGAGGCCAAAAATCCAAAGCACAGGAAACCAAGACACTTGTTTTTCCTGATCATCAACTCTTCAACTCAATATTTATTGGTGCAGATAGTTGATCCAAAAGAGCACCGAGGGCCAAATGTAGTAGCGCATGACAGACTAAATCTTTCGACATATTGAGTGTTGGCAAATGTATTAAAGACAAAATGAAACAACACCCAGTGCTGATTTCTAGTGCATGGAACCCCTTTGTTAATTTTTTCTTGATTCTGAGATTCACAGCCCCGAAGCAATATTGGATTGATAATGCTTTTAAAAATTACCCTATTTTCCTTAGCAACTATACAAACCAACACATACCACGTGTTGACACTTTAAAATTTTTAATATTAAAGTGATTTCATCAGACCTCTGAATGCCTTTAATTTGTAAAGAAATATATGCTGTATGCCAGCATTCGAGTTAAAGTAAATAAAAAATCTTTGCTGACTGAAATACTAAATTTTAATCTGTAGTTTGCGAAAATTACAGATTCATTAACAAAATCTTGGAGCATTGAAAGGAGGTTAGATGATTAAGTTCCCTTCCCTCTCTGGAACTGATGAAATTTAACTGTACTTTCAAAAAATCTGAGTGAAGAAATTCCTTTGTGCAAAGGGTGTGTCAATTACCAAATTTTCCCCTTAAACAATTTAAAAATGGATTAGTAACTACATAGTGTCATCGTCACGTGGAGACATGTATTATAGGCGTTGCTCTCGAAGAACTCACTTTCCAATTCAATAGATCGGTTTAAGAAACAATGTTATCTCGACATAAAATTGGGTAAGGGAAAAGTGACCAGTTAAAGTGTATACACATTTTGTGCGTGTTATTACAAACTTTTGAAAACTAGACCGGGGTGGCTTTAGGGTACTCCTGCGTTGGGCTGGAGGCTAAACAGTTTTGTTTTTGTACTCATCACCAGAAAACTTTGTCTTTAACTAACATAAAAGAATGGCTAGTGCATTTTTTAGTATCTTTGCCGTGCTGTGGATTTAGATTTTTTCAGTGTGTACGTGTGACTACTAACTGGCCCACGTGACGTACATTAGTCTTGCTTTAACTGATGAGCAACTCCTGTACCAATCCTTTAGTTTAGCAATAAGTTGTGTACATTTATGGAGCCCCTTCTGACATCCTTAATTTCTCCTTTCTGAGGAACTTACAACTCGTACTATTCTATGCTTAAGATAAGTTAGCAAACACTTAATCCAGAAACCTAAAAAAAGGACAAGCTTTCCAGTTTCTGTATAGAGCTTAAGAAATCCCTACAAGAAGATGCCTGAGTGAAGACTCCCACCACAAACGTTAATATGATAATCAACTTAAAATCCCAATGTCCGACAAACAAATATAATGGCTTAACCTTAATCGTAGTGTTCATTGGTAATCTATATGAGGATACATACCATTTTCACAAGGAAATGAAAAACTTGTAATTTTTCTGGTGGTGTATAGAAAGGCATAATAGAAAGAGTGAAGGTGCACCAAGGTTTTTATTCAGGTGAACTTGAATAAAAAACCTCGAGTAATTCTCTGGGTAATGGGATGTACCCTTGCACAGACCTTGAGTGACCACCAACAACTTATTCCACAATATTACGGATTAGGCATATATGTTCAAAGACAAAATTTTACTTAAGTCTAAAACATTGAAAAGGTTGAATGCATCTAATTGCTATTGTCAGCATTTAATGGAAAATATCAAATAACATACAGGGGCTTTTTTGTATCAACAATTTGTGGGGCGTAGAATTTTAACCCCATTACGGAAGGATTAAGTGCTCAAACTTACCCCAATAAATATGTAATTGGCTACTGCTGAACATATATGGCAACGGTGAACAAATAATTTTATTTAGCATGGTGGAACAGCGGCCTAGTGATTCATTCAGCAATGCTGCAACCAAGAAGTTTGAGGCCTTCAGTGGGCAAAAGAGAGCAAAGATTTGGAACATTTTTTAAAAAGGAAAAAATTTTAGTTGGTGTAGGGAAGGTCATTTATAATCTCAACGTAGTACCTCTGAAGGGTACCATTCCTCGGAACTTGAAAAAGGGCGATAACAGCAAAAGGAAATGAACAGTGCTTCCCTTGTACGTTCTAGGGAATATGTATACTGATTGAGCAGACAGCACAACAAGATGAGATATAGGATTACAATAAAACTTATGCCTGCAAAGACTTAGAGAATACCTCAGTAGTGATGCTAATATTAATTTATTGTCAGCTTAAATCCGATTGATGCAAGCACATAAATAAAATCCTGTTGAAACTTTACCAGCTATTATCGTTGCTGACCTGATGACTGAAACTTGGGGTACATTAAAAGGTGCTTTAACCTTTATGTCTATTAAAAAGTCACAAAGGTGCTTGTGATTTACTCTTCAAAAGATCATAACCCTGAACGTTTTTTACTTGAAACGTCTTCTAACTGTACTTAGGCTGACCAAAGTAGTCATCTAAGAGACAGTCACCCAAAGGTAAAACCAGGAAACCTAATCAATCCGTTAACAAATATCAAATTCATAATAACTATATGTAGCCAGGCTAATGTCATTCATAACTTTAATTTGGTGGCAAATAAGCTTCAGCAGGTAGGAGCATTCTTGAGGAATGTTTTTACTACACTTAACACGTTATTCCTGAATGAGAATGTGTTTGTCTGCTTTGTGAGCAAAGTCTTTTACCGTTTGTTAGGGGATACCTTATTCGATTTATAACTTACAGTTACAGCTGAACAACTTCGTTTACAGTTTACTGGTTTAACTCAGCGTTGAAGTCTATAAAGAATCGGTTCAGAGTCAAATTTTCGTTCCATTTTTTTTATGAAATTTGCTGGAAAGGCAAGAGTTGCTTTAATTTCCACAAGATTCCATGTCTTGTCTTCCTATGAATTGGTTTGAAGTTGAATTTTTAAAAGTGATGTTGGGAAGCTCTGACAAACCTATTCAGCACCTTTAGCAACAAATTAGATCCTTTCAGATGACACAAATAGAACAAATGCATAAAATAAATTGACAATGGTAAATTGTGTGTGAATATTGAGTTGAATGCCTTTCTCGTTGCAAAAAGGATTTCAATCATTCTTTGTGGCTCTACAATTTTGTGCTTTAAATCTTACCTTCAGGACCGATTAAAATTATTCACAGTCAACATTGGGAAGGAATTTTCAAACCCCAGTAATGTTACATATGGGGTACCTCAGGAGTTAATTCTTGGCGCACTACTATTCCTACTATATGTAAATGACATGGCTCAGGCTGTTAATTGTGACATACTTCTTTATGCAGATGACTCCTGCTTAATTTTCAGACACCACAATATTGACTACATAAAGTCAAACTTAAATAAAAACTTGGAATCACTGTGCAATTGGTTTGTGGAAAACAAATTAAATATTCATTTTGGTGAGGATAAAACCAAATTCATTCTTTTCGGACGAAAAAAATCCAAAAATATTAAAATTCTTAGCATTAGGAGGGGTGATATAGAAATTAAACAACACTTAGAAGTCACATACCTTGGATGTGTTCTAGATGAAAATCTTTCTGGGGAATCAATGGGAACTAAAATACTTGAAAAAATAAATAATAGGCTGAAATTTCTGTACAGAAAACAAAGCTTTCTAGATAAATTCTCTCGCAGATTGCTCCTCAATGCCCTTATTCAGCCCCTTTTTGATTATGCATGCTCCTCATGGTACCCCATGTTGAGTAAGAGACTGACAAAAAAAAGTGCAATCTGCACAGAACAAATGCATTCGCTTTTATCTGAATTTAAAAAACACAGCCCATGTTGGTGCTACTGAATTTAAAGTGATAAATCGGCTCCCCACAAAGCACAGAGTAAATCAAAATATTAGTGTAAAGATATTGAAATTTTTTTAAGGAACTGCTCCGGTTTATTATGATAAAATATTCCACCCAGTCAACCAGAGTTGTGTTACGCGAAGGTCAAAGTTTAAATTACATATCCCATCTCGTAAAAGCAACACAGGCCAAAAATGCCTATCTTATCTAGGGCCAAAAATATGGAACAACCTGTCATCTGAATTAAAACCCTCTAGCAATGTCAACACTTTTAAACACAAGACCAAAGAGTACTATTTTCAAAATTTATAGAAAGAAGAAGACAATATATATATATATATATATATATATATATCTACTACTGACAACTCATGTTTTCACTCTCATAAAGAGCCAGGCATTCTGAAGGACATCTCATTTTAAAACACTTCAAAGTTTATATTTTTAAATTTTATCCTTTTTTTTCTCGCCCAAAACTAACAATTTTTTTCAATTAAAAAATCACCTCTGAAGGGACCATTATGGAAATAAGGTCAGTTTGACCTTTTAATGTTATCCCTGCCATTTCAATTGGAGGTGGGTTTTTTTCTCTGTCATTATTTTTATTTTAATTCAAATTGTAATATTTTTATGCAACGTTCTTTTTAGTATTAATTCGTACAAAAGTTTGTAAATTAACTTTAAATTGTAATTTATTGACTTTCTAGGCCTTTTTTTAAACATTTGTAAACATTTTTTCATTTTATGTTTATGGCAAATAAAAACTTACTTACTTACTTACTTTTGCAGCTTTCCAAAGGATATGCTTGGAATCAGAATACAACACGACCATTAAAGGGACGCCTTCGACGTTTTCCATTTATGGTAACAAAATATTGACTTTTATCGTTTAGTGTGCTTTGAAAAGAGACAATAATTAGTCAGTCAAAGATTTTTTCGTCATTTTCAACATTACTTCAAACTCTCGCCCCAGAGTCCGTCCAGATACGACATTTTCTAGGCATATTGGTCACTAAAGACTACTTTCAGAACCTTCTGCCAATTCCTGTGATCGTGGAGATAACATTGAGATTTCAGCATCCTACTCCTTGAAAGGAGGTTAGATTTCGATTTGCATCCATTCGAACAAACAATCCTCTGATGTGTGAAGAAAAACCCTTAGACCTTAGGTACTAAGGTCTATGCATGACATCAAACAACAAGACGGCCCCAGAGGATCTGATCCTCAACCACAGCTTGAGCATTTCGGATATATAAACCTCGGACTTATAAGTCATCTTGGAATGTGTATTCACAGAGAAAAAAAAACAGGTAAGAAAGTAAGTATGTAAATATGTTAACAGACAATAAAAAAGGGCAAGCTAGCTTCGATTCTCCTTTGGTCTTCCTCATTATAATTCCCCATATACGTATATACATATGTGATCCATATATAAATGATATATATATATATATATATATATATATGGACAGAAGGGATTCTGTCGTATAACAAAAAAACATGTTTTTATACCGTTAAATATCATACTATGTCAAATGCTAATAGTAAAAGGCTATATGGTATATATGATATATATGATATATACTGAACTTATTGAACAAAACTATTATGCTTGGTGGTTTAATAACTAACTATTAAAAGAACTCGCAAATAACTAGTCACGAAAATAGGCTTTTTAACATTGAGAAGCCAGCTGTTTGTTAAATTGCCCCCTTTGGTAAGCTCTGATTCAATTAAGCTAACTCCATTAGTAGGCTGAAAAACTTAAGTGATTGAAGGTTTAAGGACTTTTCCATAAGGTGGTAAGGTAAATCTCTTGTTTCGCGTTATGGATTGAAACTTGGACCTTTTCCAGAGTCTAAATTTTATGATTTTGAGACTTAATACCTACACTTGACATTGTTTTACTATTCATTTAGTTATTTCCTACATCTTTATAAATGTTACAATCTTTCAGAATCAAAACAGTAGTGAATTCCAAACAAGTCGTATTTGGTTTTGTTATGTGTTTGTTAACCACAATCGAAATATTTAATGTAATTAATCCACTGCTCCGGAAGTTGTTCTGCTCACTAAGCTCATCAGGATTTCCTTCGCCAACTCACCTAACTGGGCAACTGCTCTCAAAAGTTGAAATCAATTTTTTGACCTAGACCACAGTGTGGTTTTAAAAGAGACACTACAATAGCTAAGATAGATTTGTTTTGTCTGTCGATGTTAATTTTCTTTGCTTATTATTTAAATCGAGACCGGCGGGCGCTTGGGAGTAATTAAGGCGGTTCTTGGAAGATTTTCTCTTTCAATTCTATTGTTATGCACAAATTTTTTTTGGATAAAGTGCACTGCAATATTCCAGATTTTATTAAAATTTGCCATTCTGGGCTTCTATTGTGGTTTCCCCCTAATGAAGTTGCAAATATATTTTGTTTTGCTTGTTACCAGCTGGAAATGTGCCGATATCAATGGCGCCTCCTTGAAGATTTAGGTAAAGTCTTTGAATGGATATTAGGTGTTGATAATTTTCCAAGCAAAGGTCATGGCTAGAAATATTATCATTTAAATGGCCCTGTTAATAGAAATGGGAAAGTTACCCTTACTATGACAATCAACTCAAGTTAACAGTTATCTTGGTGGACACAACACAATGCAGAATTAAAAAACAAACATTTCGGACCCCAATGTAAACATATACTGAAGGAAACGATGTTAAAGTCCTTATTGAAAGAATGCGTTTTCTCTGTTTCCCCGATTAAAGGTTGTTTCAAGGCAAGACATATTTCCTTTTTAGCCTCGTAGTGACGGTTATGAGTTGAAGCAGGGTAAACCAGGTGATGGATTGAGAAGAAAGCATTCTATGCATTTTATATTTGAAAGTTCCTATTTTATCTGTGTTACGTAAGTACTCCTTTTTCAGGACAATGGGTTAGTCTTCCCATCCCAAGTGGAATAACACTGTCGAAAATTAGAACAGACAACTATTTCATGATTCCATCCCTTGCACAGCAGTGGTTAAACACAATTCAAAGATTAAGTTGTTTAAGATTGCGTTATGTGTCCGAGTGTCCGTATTTGCAACGCAGTGTTAAAAAAGTTATTGACAATGGAGAAGCGTGGTCAAAGTTATTTTTTATGCTTTTCGTGCAGAACTGTTGTCTCCAGCAAAAAACGTTGGTCTAAAGGCATAAAAAGAATTGTGCTTACTCGCACAGATGTTTTCTTTTGGATTCCTTTACTCTTGTTTTTCTTAGCTTTTGCAGTTGCATTCTGTGCATGATTGCGGAGGACTTGGAGAATATTTGGTTAAAAATGACAAGATAAAAATGTAGAAATATACTGAACAAAAATTATATTTATTTCCATGTATTTAGTATTTAATATTTTGTATTTAATACTTGGAAATCTTGGAAATGTTCAAATTCGGACTTTGATTTTTACTTTATTCAAACAAATGTAAGACTATGGAAATCCCTGAGGATTAATACAGATTTATTTTGCAACAATGATGAACTCCATAGTTCAATTGGTCTCATGGGTCATCTAATAAAGCTAACACTCAGGATTATAATGGTCACAGTCAGTTTTACTTATACCTCCATAAAGAAAGCTGGAGGCCACTCCAGAATTTGTTTTTATTTGTCGACTTCTTCCCAGTAACAATTATATATTCGATAAGAATTACAAACTAAGCAGGATTTCATTTATAACAGGAAAACAAATTGTGCTGGAATTTAGAAAAGTACTACAAAGCAATTATACAATTACCTCAACGATAAGAAAGGAAGGAAATAATAATTGAATTTATTTAATTGTAAATTAATTTTAAATTTAATATTGAATTGAATAATCACTAGATGGTAATAACTCAATTACGAGCTACATCTAGATGATTTGATGGATTATTGAGGTACTGGTCAAAATGAGTTGGTTTCCTGCCGATGGTAACAGAAATGGCATGGACTGGTTTACAGACTATGAGGTTATGGAGTTAAAATTTTGTTTACGTTTTAGATACTTTGTTATTGGGATGTCTTGAGGCATGTAAAACCTGTTTCTTCTGGGCGAAGTTTTAATCAAACCCAAATATGCCCGTTGCCAAATCCAATTTATATGTTAATCATAAAGACACATTAGAAAAACTCGACAAGTTAACATGAATGCATGTCCTTGATGTTATTCTAAGAAATGTATCCAACCCAAATAAACTTTAATTTATTTTGATAAACATTCCATTGTGACTATATGACATTTTCAAAAAGCCACTTGAATCCAGATGCAATATTTGAAGGAATGTGACTCTTAAACATTCAACATGAATTCCTTAAAACGGGTCTTACCATTAAATAATATCGTGTCCTGTTATTTATTATTTATTAAAAAAGCAAAATGCGATCAAGTTTTATTTTGATCAAATATAGTAGGCAATTATACTATTGAAGAGTCTATTTTTGTTTTGGTGTTTTTGTTGGTGGCGGTACATGTAATGTGTGGAGAGCAGGAGGTGTTGGTTTTTTGAGATGGGCGCCACCAGCTATTTGTCTTCTGAAAGAAAGTCAGTTAAATTATTGATATACTGCAAAATTGATGAAAATTATGGTTGCAACATGTTGTTTAAGAACATAGCATATCAGTTGGTCTTTGCTGCAGTTTTCTTACTTCATTGATTCGAACAACTAAAATTCAAAATTAGCTGTAAATATACTGCGTCAAACAGCAGCAATATCAATAAAAAACCTGCTCATCTTATACATATTGGTCAACCACAAGATCTGCCTATTTGATTAAATCCATACAAAACTGGGTTTCTTTGTACCCAAGTGCAACAAGTGCTTGTATATACTAAGAAAATCAAAGGAACTCCAAAAAGTGTTCAGGAATACAGTTGTAATATTCAAATGAACTGAGGATTCTTACAAGATAACTAAACAGCTTGCTTTCAACAAAAAATCAAACTGGAAGAGTTAATGCGGCTACTGTAAGGAAAACACAAAATAAAATTACTACCCAAAAAGAGAAAAATGCCATATGAAAGCTGGGTCATTTTAAAAACCGCTTGAAAAGCTGTTGGCAGGTAGCAAAAATACGCCTCAAGGCAGAGGAACAGTACATCATAACTGACAGTTTGACAAGTTTATTAATTGACGTAGATTAATCGACAAGGCGAAATAGAAATACAAATTATTGAACCACATCAACTGAGATTTTATAGATTGACAGTATTTACCATATTTTCTCCAATAAACAGCACTCTCCAATAAAACCCACACCAAAGACGTAAAAATTTAATTGGTGGCCTTTACTTGTGAATATCAATAAATTGGGACGTTTATATGGTGTTATGGTGCAGACATAAAAAAAAGAAGCGATTATTTTAGACAGTCATTATTTACAACTAAGAAAACATTATTATGGGAATCTATATAAAATATCGGAACTATTGCTTGTTTTTTTCCTAATATATTAAAAGATGTATGCATGTCATCTCATTTTTTTAATTCTTTGTAAAATTCGTTGCGATATGTTGAGCTTTGGTGATTACGACGAACTTGACAGGGACAGCTAAACCAACATCGCATTCTCACTTTCCTGAAACTCGACACATCAAGCATTTCTCTCTTTAACCGGAAAGAAAAATTCCAGCAACGATAAATGTTCATTGGAACGTGACCAAGGAGTAGGTGTCTGTCGATCTCTGTGGATTTTTCACATTCGTCAGATCGAACTTGAAATTTTTTCATTTCGGTTTAATTGTGTAGTCGATCCTCAAGAAATCGTTTCGAAATCGAGACCTTCTAGAACCGCCGTGAGTTTATGGGGCAGAGTAAACTAGGCAGAGAACGCTTAGAGGTTTCTAACAAATATTTTTACAATTCTTATTATGGATATGCGGGTTCAATTTGGACATCTGGGAATGGACAACCCTGCCCTGCACAGTCTCTGGGTCCCCCTTTGGCAAGGCGTAGCACCCGGTCAGCCACCCCTCTGGGTAACGGACCCTTCATATTCTGTTGGCCCATCCTGCCCGAGTGGGGATGGTGCGTCCCTGGGCGTAGGAGCTTTGCTTATGAGGCCACCGGCCAGAGATGGCCACTCACTGCCTTGTGAGCAGGTCCTTTGACCAAAGGCTAGGCACACCGCCGATAACTGTGGTTGGCGGCAGGAAGGGCATCCGTCCGTAGAAACACAGCCAATCCATTAATGCGAATGACAAGACAAACAAATTTCATACTGGATCGGTCGCGGCCCGGGTCAACAACCTTCGCCTTTTCCTCGGGGAACCAGCGAGGTAATGGAGACTATGCTACTGGCCAACCAAGAAGAAAGCGGAGAGGAGGAAAGAGAACTCCTGGAAGACGAGCCAGGAATAAGAATCAAAGAAAGGCGACAAACGTCAGAATGGGATCGCTGAACGTGGGGAGTCTGACAGGAAGAGCCCGAGAGGTAGCAGATATGATGGAAAGAAGAAAAATACAGGTGCTGTGCATACAGGAGACTAGATAAAAGGGATCTAAGGCTAGACAACTTGAAGGAGGCTACAAAGTCTACTATCATGGTTCAAGCACAACACGAAATGGAGTGGGCATCATCTTGGAAGAAAGACTGGTACCGGGAGTGGTAGCAGTGGAGGGGATATCTGCTAGGCTGATGTACTTGAGGTTGGAAGTAAATGGCGATAACTTCTGTGTGGTGAGTGCATACGCCCCGCAGGTGGGATGTGAGGAGGCTGAAAAAGAGGAGTTCTGGAGAAACATGGATGAAATGATCACCCAGCTACTGACACAAGACCGGTTGTTTGCAGGTGGAGACCTGAACGAACATCTGGACGAGGGAAATGCAGGAGATGAAAAAGTAATGGGCAGGCATGGGTTCGGGAGAAGGAACAGTGCAGGCAATACCATCATAGACCTGGCTGACCTCGCAATAGCAAATACGTTCTTCCAGAAAGCAGACCAGCACAAGGCAACATATTGCAGTGGGAACTCCATCACCCAGATCGACTACATCCTTTACAATAGCTGCCATCTGAAGGAAGTAATCGATTGTAAAGCTCTACCCTGCGAATGTGTAACAACTCAGCATCGACCTGTGGTGTTCACCTTGAAGCTGATGACGGTTGTGAAGAGAACGTGTAAAAAAACAGCTAGGATAAGGTGGTGGAAGCTACAAGACAAGGAATAGGAGGTGCAGTTTGTGTCATAGGTACAAGAAGAGTTAGGATGGGAGGAATTATCTGTGAACTGGACAAGAACAGTCGAAGCCGTTCGAAGCATAGCAGAAGCAGTATTGGGAAAGAGCTCAGGGGGAAAGAAAAGAGATAAAGAAACGTGGTGGTGGTCAGAGGAAGTTCAGAAGCTGTCAAGAAGAAAAAGGAAAACTACAAAGCTTGGCACAAAGACACTAGTGACAGAAGGAAAGCAGAGTACCTGGAAGCAAAGCGAGAAGCTAAAGCTGTGTGTCTAGGGCTACACAGGTGGCATGCGAAGAAATGTACGGCAACTTGGACACTGCAGATGGACAAAGGAAGATTTTCAGAATAGCGAAGCAGATGGACAAGTCATCCAAGGATATTCAACTGGTCAAGATGATGAAGGATGAAGATGGAAGAGTCCTAGATGATGAAGAAGAGGTTTTGAACCGATGGAAAGGGTACTTTGAAAAGCTGATGAACGAGGAAAACCCCAGGGAAGAGAGGGAAGAAGCAGCACAAGCACAGGAGCGGGATGTACCAAAGAAGAAGTGAAGAAGGCGCTGAGTAAAATGAAGAATGGGAGAGCAGTTGGACCGGACGAGATACCTGTCAAAGTGTGGAAATCGCTGGGTGAGCAAGGACTTGAGTTTCTAACAGCACTATTCAACGAAATCCTTTTAACTGGTAGAATGCCTGATGAGTGGAGAAGGAGCACCCTTTTACTGATCTTCAAGAATAAAGGTGATGTACAAAATTGCGCAAATTATCGAGGCATCAACTTACTGAGCCACACTATGAAGCTTTGGGAACGGGTAATTGATGGCAGGATCAGGGAAGAAGTGCAGGTCAGTGAGCAGCAATTTGGTTTTATGCCAAACAGAAGCACAGTTGACCCCATCTTTGCACTAAGGACAGTGACAGAAAAGTTCAAGGAAGGCTAGAAAGAGCTGCATTGCACTGCACCAAGCTGGCTCGAACAACTGGAGAAAAGCGACTGGTGTTTTGTGCAACAAACATGTGCCAGTCAAACTGAAGGGCAAGGTGTACAAGACATTGGTTCGACCGGCAATGAGTGAAACGGTTCCTCTCACCAAACGCCAAGAAAGCTGCTTCGATGTGGCAGAGATGCGAATGCTGCGCTGGGCGAAGGGTGTAACCAGAAGAGACAAGATCAGGAATGAAAGCATCAGAAGAGACTTGGACGTAGCGGAAGCCTCCAAGAAGCTACAGGAGTACCGACTGAGGTGGTTTGGACATGTGGAAAGAGGAGATGAGCAGTATGTAGGAAGGAAGTGAATGCAAATGGAGCTACCAGGCAAAAGAAGACGAGGGCGACCAAAACACAGANGATGGAAACGGTTCCTCTCACCAAACGCCAAGAAAGCTGCTTCGATGTGGCAGAGATGCGAATGCTGCGCTGGGCGAAGGGTGTAACCAGAAGAGACAAGATCAGGAATGAAAGCATCAGAAGAGACTTGGACGTAGCGGAAGCCTCCAAGAAGCTACAGGAGTACCGACTGAGGTGGTTTGGACATGTGGAAAGAGGAGATGAGCAGTATGTAGGAAGGAAGTGAATGCAAATGGAGCTACCAGGCAAAAGAAGACGAGGGCGACCAAAACACAGATGGACAGACAACATAAAGGAAGACATGGCAGTGAAAGGGCTCACGAGGGAGGACGCACAGGACCGCATACGGTGGAGAATCCACATTCGCTATTACGACCCCTAACAAGGGAAATGTCAGCAGAAAAAGAAAAAGAAAGAAAGAATTTTTACACTTCTTATTGATAAAGCTGCTCGCTATATGTATGACTAAATTGATTAAGTGTAAAAACAGAGAATCTGGGTATTTCTGCTGTTCTTTACATGCACACCTTGTGTTAGCCACCTTTTCAACGGCTGCTCCATCATACGTCACAGGTACTGGCTTTTTTTTGTTTTATGGAACAAACCTTATTCAATATCATTTCACTTAAACCAGAAGCGTTTTTTTCAGATACCTGGAAAAGACCGCAAGGTCTTTTAATCATTTTCCTTTCTTTAACCTAGTTTAGTATCATAACTGACTGAGTGACACAGCATATATCAATGACGTGGTCTTACCACGAAACAAATAATTTTTTGTTGGTATTTCATCAAGAACTTGTTGACGATAAATTTTTAAATATACAGCCAAAAAGTCTATTTAAAATAATCTGGCCACTTCCTTTACAAATTTTTGTGTAACCTAAGTAAGTTGGGTATCGAAACTTCAAAATATTTTTATTCGACTCAAAAAAACAAACAACTGAGATAGTCGGGTCCCCACCTTTCTGATGCCCCTCCGAAAGGGAAGTTTACACGTTCAGCAAATAAAGTTACAAATTTCTAAATCTCTAATTTTTAAATTTAATGCCGTTGAACTTTTGAACTATGGCCATTATTTAATAGAGAAATAATCCAGATACCATTTTCCCATTATATCCACCATGCCAAATATTTAGAGTTGAAATTGAATGCTGATATCAATTGACGATGATAGATACCTCAGACCAGTCATTCCATTTATTGTCCACGGCAATTTACCACCAAATAAAATGCAAGAAAAGCTTGAGTGATCAAAAGGGCGTAGAGTACCAGCAGGAAGCGTGGGGGTCAAAACAGTTGGATGGCGGCATTTGGACCAGGGAATTTGGAGACTTCTGCAAAAAAAATTTTTGTACAAGCTCTACTTTGCCCCAGCATCCATGCATATTCCCCTGCTTTAAATGCCACCTAAAACGACCAGTGATTTTCGAGCGAGCTTTAAAGAATTAGAAATTATTGTCGACAAAACCACCACTTTGCAGGCATTTGATAAAAATTAATGAATCATTAATTTATGGCATCCTGAAGTGTCGTGTATTGCGTCATGTGAATGTCATGTGTATACAATATTGCGATGTGCAATAGTGAACAATTACAGCATTTACAAACCCCGGATGACATACTGAATATAGCAGAGATTTGGATGTATGAAAATCAGAACAAAGTTCTGAACGTTAATGTAATGTTCTGAAGCTCGTGTAAATCGCGTCATCACCAATGTGATGTTACTACTGATAGTAAAACATTGCACTGCAGTTGAATATTGTGTTATGAAATTTTGAACTTTCTCAAAACTCATTTCACTCTTAAAAGAAAATCACTATCAACCAAATGTCATTATCCTTTTCATTCACAAAGCACGAAAAGCAACTGTACATGAGGTTGACGCTTCGTTGAGGAAGTTACTAATTTGCAACAATCAAAACAGGCTGCATGTCAAAAATTGTGGATCGACAAAGTACAGTGAATACATGTTAATAGGTGCCAAACGCACTCCGCCTTGCAATGACATTATTGCAGATACAATTCCCTCTATGACTCGAGGCTCCAATTTGTCCAGTATCTTTCTTTAAGCATTGTATACCAGGAGTCAAGCTTATTTCACGGTGTATCTCAACAAGGTTTTAACTCGCTTAAGGGGTCCGAACCTCCATTATAACGAGTGGCTGGAAATACCAGTAATAAAGCCATAAAACACTCTACTTCAGATAACATTTTAGCTACTCCGAGCTTATCTCTAGCTCTGCTGCCGACTTTCCAGAGAGCTTAGCTGTGAAATATGCCAGTCACTGCTCCAAGAGAGGCGAAAGTTGAATCCATAAATGCCTTCGGACAATAGCATTGTAAAATGTTTGCCACAGGCAGTGTCGATGCTGTACGCATGTCCATTCGTCACTTCACTGCTCAGTGGCCGAAAGGAGACGAGTTAATGAACATCGATACTCTGACCGTAGCAGATCAACGTCCCACCGTATTTTTCCACAACTTTGTCGCTATGAGGTTAAGGGAAGCCTCTTCAACCCATTGTTTCGATACCTCCCTTCAAGCGATGTGCCTATCAAACGAACGTCTCTTTTGTAAGCAACTTTATCAGATTGCCCTTCACCATTTGTGCTGCAATAAACAGTCCATTGACTATTCTGCGATTCGGCCAGGAAAGCTTTGTTAAACTCCTAGACGTTGGAGAATTGATTAAGTTAAGTCCAAGGAGTCACTCTGTCGTCACAAATTANCGCTTTAAGCATTGTATACCAGGAGTCAAGCTTATTTCACGGTGTATCTCAACAAGGTTTTAACTCGCTTAAGGGGTCCGAACCTCCATTATAACGAGTGGCTGGAAATACCAGTAATAAACCCATAAAACACTCTACTTCAGATAACATTTTAGCTACTCCGAGCTTATCTCTAGCTCTGCTGCCGACTTTCCAGAGAGCTTAGCTGTGAAATATGCCAGTCACTGCTCCAAGAGAGGCGAAAGTTGAATCCATAAATGCCTTCGGACAATAGCATTGTAAAATGTTTGCCACAGGCAGTGTCGATGCTGTACGCATGTCCATTCGTCACTTCACTGCTCAGTGGCCGAAAGGAGACGAGTTAATGAACATCGATACTCTGACCGTAGCAGATCAACGTCCCTCCGTATTTTTCCACAACTTTGTCGCTATGAGGTTAAGGGAAGCCTCTTCAACCCATTGTTTCGATACCTCCCTTCAAGCGATGTGCCTATCAAACGAAAGTCTCTTTTGCCCTTCACCATTTGTGCTGCAATAAACAGTCCATTGACTATTCTGCGATTCGGCCAGGAAAGCTTTGTTAAACTCCTAGACGTTGGAGAATTGATTAAGTTAAGTCCAAGGAGTCACTCTGTCGTCACAAATTAACTAAGCCACTCGCGGATGCTTCGGTGTTATAATGGAGGCAGTTGTCTTGAGTGCATTTATTACATCCGTACAACTATCGCGGACCTACAAAAGTGACACCGTAACTTCACTCTTCGTCGACTTCATGTAGTCCAATAAAACCTTTCTTTACTTTGGTTGCAACAGTTCTGTGGCGAACACATTTCGATATATGCTTCACACTATTTGAATCTCCCTTTCGTTGGTACTCAAACTAGCCTTTCCTTCGCATTTGCATCAACTGTCCGATTGATACTCAGATCATCAAATGACGAAACCTTACGAGCACTGTACACAAAACCCACAACAAAAACATCACATCGGACGAAATGGTCGAAAACGCGAAAGAAAAAATTGTCTATCGTTTGAAATGCAATTGGATTTGGAATGGCAATCTCCACAGAGCTGGTAGAACTTCATATAACTAAAAAACCAGATCATAAGCATTTAAGTTTGTCAACGAAACCTGTCAACCACCAAGTATCAGCTCCTGCATTAGGGGAGCAAACGTTTTGCTTCAAAACCCGTTCTCTTTCGGTATGGAGTCATTGGTACTATCTCTACCAAATAACAAGAACTTGAAAAAGTTGGGTTGTAGGCAAAAGAATTCTGTCGCTTATGCCAGACAGACACACTGACACACACACACATGGCACAACATCCGCTACAATTTTTTAAACAGCCCGTGTATAAACAAAAAGTACACCAGAAAAACCATAGCGCGTTTATCTAAATATTGGGTGTACCGACTACAGAAATAGCAACGAAACCTACTATCTACTTCGCAAATTTACTATGCTTCCTGACTAACAAAAATGGAAATTTCCTTAAAAATAATTCTTCAAGGGAGAACGTTGAATATTTCAAAAGAAGAATCAACAGTGTATTTGGAGAGAGAAAAATCAACTTTTAATCGTTTAATGTAGTTGTGACTGACGTAAGCTCTTAAAAACACCAGTAAAATACAAGTTTATAAACACAAAAAAGAGCCCCACTCGGCATTCAATGAAATGAAATGACATGATGCTTGTTTTATCGAACGTTCTTTATCACGACTAATTTACATAAAACGGCTGGACCATTACAACAAATTTTGACAACCTGCCTCCCCTTTTTGATATAAAATATAGTAGGATTTCATTTCATAACAAGTTATGTAATTTATATTTCAGTACCGATCAAATACTGTCACATTTAATATTCGATTCAGTTCATACAACCGCGCGGTTTAACAAAATACGGCGAGAGCAACAAGAAAGATAGGCAAAAAAAAGCCATTTTAAATACATTAACTGCCTAGCTTTACACCCCAAAATGAAAAAAAACAACACTCTACTTGTCTGTATATGGAGATAATCGGCTTGTCCATGAAAATGTAGGCAGTAAAAACAATTACTGGTATTCCAATCAGCAACACTGTAAACAATTTGTATACATAAAGACGGCCGATCTGCATCTAATTAAATAAGAACTCGGAAGTTCAGGTACAAAAATAATGCCTTTGGCAACAAACCCTATAAAACTAGATATTATCTATGAAGAACGAAACGAATAACTAAACGGGTATAAATATGTTAACATATATTGCCTCCAACGACAATAAAAACAAGTTAATCCTTGGTTGGATAGCAACGGTTTACCACTACTTTCTTCTTCATGGTCGTTCCAGTTAAACGTCAAATGTGTCTTCCTGGCCCAAAACTCCACCTTCTTGGGAAAACCACATTATAAAAAAGGGTGCAAAGCAGTTTAAGCTATGACGATCTTAAGTATGCAAACAACAGTATAAAGGACTGTTACTCACAATTAACAAAAATCTAGTCCCTTGACTTAAAGACATACTGACCAGCTTGTATCATTTACACTTCAACTGTGATCTTGCAGTCTTCGTAAAATTTTAGGTTTACAATTTAACCTCAACCAAGTCGTTTTTTCTCTTCTAAATTAACACTACAAAAACTTGTTTAATCTGCAGCCAGTGTTTGTAAAAATTTAATTGAGTGGGAAATAAATAATACCATCATGCTTTAGATACCATCATGTCAGTCTGTTCTGTATTCGTGTCTCACATTCCAAAAATCATGGCAATGTTACTTTGGGCCGCAATGTTCAAGTGCGAACAGTCGTACAAAGATTACTACAAAGTTTACTACAATACGCAAAGACGGCGATTTAAAAATTAACTAACAAATTATAGTTAATATCCCACTCCATCCTAATAAAAAGCTTTGGGAAGCATGGAATGGTACGAACCAACAAAAAATGAAAACAATACATATGCCTACTGTTTTGAGCTCAGTAAACCAACCATGAAAACTTTTCGGTATCATAATTCAAAATGCCTGGTTGACCAATTCTTACAAAAGAACAATGTATGTTTATTATTTAACAGGGCTCCTTTATTATTTAAAAACTCTATCCCTGGTCTGCCTGCCATACATGCATATAAACACTCGTATAAGCATGATAAACAACGCTGAATAAAAAGCTTTCCAACTAAAGTTCATCTCTGGTGTTTGCAGCTGAATCTACAAAGCCAAGCAAAAAAATAAAAAGTTGCACAATTTCTTAAACAAAAGGATAAGGTAATATCAGTATTGGGTGAAGACCAAGTTCTACATGGTCAACACAAAGAAATGCAATGGCGAATTTGAAAGCTAAAGTCACACTAAAGTTAAATCCAAATGAGTAAAATACATACAAGTACATATACATACATGTATACACACATATACAAACACAAAGTTCTTTTTAAAAGTAGGGGACCCGCTTGCAAAATGCTTCCACCAACACGTGTCCGTTTAAAAGAATTTGATAAATAAAATTAAAAACAACTTCATTTTGTGTGATAAGATGGTGCTTCGGACACGATGTTCTCTCAGAAAAAATAAGAGATGAGTACAATAGGGGGAAGGAGGCACAGAAAAAGTGTATATGTATATGTATGTGTATATATGTATATGTATATATATATATGTATACGTAAAAAAATATATATATATATATATATATATATATATGTATACACCCCATTCCCCAAAACAAATCATTTGTATTTGACTACAAATTAACTGTGATTTATATTTGTATTTGTAAATTAGTTAATGTGTAGTTTTTAAAACTACTGTAAATAGTGTTATTAGATTGGCTCGGGGCAGTGCCAATAATAGTTTAGTGTTAGGGAGGAATAGGCACTTTAATGAAGCTGTTTTTAGTCATTTACATAAAAGCAGGATATACAGAATAAAAAAAACATAAAAATATTATACGTGAGTTAAGTGGCAACAAGTGGAATTTCCGTTGATTATACATATCAATGTGAGGGAGTATTTTAGAAATTTCACAATTGTTCTCAAAAAATGGATATAATGTATCCATTATTATTGGCTGTAATAGATTTTAATAAGTTGGTGTGAATTGGTGTCATGGTAGCAGAAAGTTAAAGGTGCCTTTTTTTCTTCGAGCACGCTCTTTTTAAGTACTCGTACTGTCAACTTCGTCTGTCAAGATTTACAATATCATTGGAATACCACCAAAAGTTGCGTTTTCTATATACGTGTACGCCGATTTTTCAGTTGACGCACCTACCTCTGATAATACTTCTGACGACACGAAGGTTGCCATTAGAGGTATTATCAACGGATTTTCGAACACGGTAACAAAATATTTGCACATAAATATGT
>RDPX01000262.1:327552-360164 GCA_003991215.1 Morbakka virulenta
GTTAGGGAGGAATAGGCACTTTAATGAAGCTGTTTTTAGTCATTTACATAAAAGCAGGATATACAGAATAAAAAAAACATAAAAATATTGTACGTGAGTTAAGTGGCAACAAGTGGAATTTCCGTTGATTATACATATCAATGTGAGGGAGTATTTTAGAAATTTCACAATTGTTCTCAAAAAATGGATATAATGTATCCATTATTATTGGCTGTAATAGATTTTAATAAGTTTGTGTGAATTGGTGTCATGGTAGCAGAAAGTTAAAGGTGCCTTTTTTTCTTCGAGCACGCTCTTTTTAAGTACCCGTACTGTCAACTTCGTCTGTCAAGATTTACAATATCATTGGAATACCACCAAAAGTTGCGTTTTCTATATACGTGTACGCCGATTTTTCAGTTGACGCACCTACCTCTGATAATACTTCTGACGACACGAAGGTTGCCATTAGAGGTATTATCAACGGATTTTCGAACACGGTAACAAAATATTTGCACATAAATATGTCGTTCGAAAAGAGAAGATGGAGTGAAGACCACCCACCAGAATAACTTCCAGAATCAGAGTTTACTCAAGAAGTATCACGTGACGGATTTTCATTCCCGCCCATAGATCAGTGTAACTTTTCCCAGTACTGCTACACTTTTTTCAAATTCTGAACGAAAAAATGTTGCACAAATGAGGCATTCGCGGAAAATCACATGTGTGTGGCTATAGTTTCCCAAATAATAGCAGCATAAATCGTCACCTCTGTCACTGCTTCATGAAAACACTCTGCAAAAAAAGAAAGATTCGGACCGGGCATGGAGTGGAGACGTCATGGGCCAACGTGATACAAACAGAAGAATTATATCTGGGCCATAAGTGTGTGTGTGTATATGTATGTATGTATGTATGTATGTATGTATGTATGTATGTATGTATGTATGTATGTAATACATATTAACCATGTTGAGTTTGACTTAAATGTAGTAATGCATTACAAACATTAGTTGCATCCCTAAAGTTTACCATGTGGTTTTTGAAGTAAAACACATTTGATGATTGAAAGTTTTCTTTCTTGATAATTACTTCTATTTTCAGACATACACCGTCAAAGGCAGGGGTTTTTTTCCACTTTTCCTGCCCGATCTTTACTTGTCCTTACCATTTATACAGAACATATCTTTATTGTCCTCTTATAAAGTTCCTAAATGTTGTTGAAATTTCAAAACAGGTTGTAGGCATAGGCTAATGTTATCGTGGTCCTAAAACTGACAGTCGGCAATTTTGAAGTCCGTGCTTAGAATGACCTCTGCGTTTCAAATTGCATGAAGAACAAGCGATCCAGAATCTGATTTTTTAAGTACCATATGTGTACCACTGACGGAGAATTAACCACGTCGAAACAGAAACAATTCGCACCTGTTTGATATTATATGTCAAATCAACGGGGAAGGTGCACGTCGTAACGTAACATTCGCCAAGTCGTTCGATCCAGTGACTATCAACAAAATGCATCATTGCAGGTTTAAAAATTCTTCTTTTAAATAATAATTCGATTTTTCCTAACACCAACCTAATTTAACCGAACGGTACTGCAAATGGAAATCCTAATTCCTGTTCCTACGCATGTATGGTCTTGTCCTCAATTGAAGATTAAGTATTTAAAGCCACGGAATCTAGTTCCGAAAAATAAGATACATTGGTCAATACAGGGACGATAGTTTGTTAATTCTATGACGATGTCAACAAATTAACAATAGCGAAAATCATTCTGAAAGAAATACAGACCATCCAAAAAAAGGAACCGAAAGTTAACTTTGTCATCCAACATCGTGGTATCGCAATAGAATTTTTTTTTCAAGCTGGGCAATGCAGTTTTGAAAAATCAAAACTCCATTGGCTAGCTTGAAACCAACGGTAAAAAATGAAATTCAAAGTAGAGTAGTTGATATTTTTTTGCTGTGGATGTAACTCCTGCTATGTTGTTCAAACGACATGATATTTGATCATTCTCTTCAAAAAACACAGAGATAAGAAGGGTTCGATAAGGCCACATTTTCAGCAATGCGTCGGGGGAAAGCCGCTTTTGATAACATAGAAACAATAAAATCTACAACAAAAAGTTTACACCATCTTTTGGCTCTTGAACCGTTGTAAGAAAATATAAGCCAGAACTTAATATCAGATGAGTACAGAAGTTGAGAACCTACAATAAAAATGTAATTTTTTAAAAATTGCGAATGTCAATATTTAAAAGTCTTGGGAGTTGTCCCGGTTTTATTGTAGACTCATTTAATTTGTTTTTATCAGATTTTCATTGAATCATAATTCCTTAATGACTTTTAAATTAGTTTTTTGTCTCGTTTATATTACTTCTTGCATACTATTTAAGAACGATTTCATACTTGTGCTCTCACCAATGATGTGTGAATACTCGAAATGTATTTCAAAATTATTTCATATTGCAGCTCTTGCTTATTGTGTTATCCTGGAAAACTTATCGGTTTTTCTGAGGTACTCGATATACTTATTTTCTCTCATAATTTAGTACCTAACTGCTTGCAATTTTATGACGGGGTAATGGGTGTCGAAAATATCGACCTGGATATTGACCACCCAGGCAACTCCCACACCCGGACAATTCCCACCAAGAATAGTTTTCTTCCAGATAATTTTGTTTGTAGAAGAAAAGTTCCTGGGCAACTACTTTATCTTTCGATATTGAGTGATTTCCACCTAAATTCAGCGGAATGACCTAAATATGTAAATAACAGACATCAAAAATTTCGCGAAAGTATAATCTTGCCACCCCCTGCCTTTTTTCGCGAAATAATATATGAAAACTGGTTCCGGAGAGGTTCTTTGTTTACTCCATTCGCGTAAACGATTTATTTTCGCAAAATGTTATAACAATAGCCGATTTTTTAGTTGTGAAATCGCAAAATTTCAATCGCACGTAACTTCGTACTGCTCGAGCATTTTTGTCCTTTTGAGGTAGTTTGATTATGATTAGTTATGATTTATGCCATTCGTTTCATTGACTCAAAATGTTTTTTTAATAAAGTTGTGTCAAACCTTTTTTACACGCTTGAGCATAAGTGAAGTAAGTACCCCTTTATTTCAACTCCTTAAAAAAGAGCCTGAATAAACCTAAATAAATTGCCTCTCTTTTGTGAGGGAGCCGAGTGTAGAACAATAAAAAAATTTCTTTGGAGACGTTTGGCACTAGTGATTTTAGCAGCATTTATCTATAATTTGAGAGCTTTTGTGGCCCATTTTCATAAAAACTCTTTTCTTAAAAAAGTGTAATCGTTCGAATCCTTTGCTAGCAAAATATGGAAGGGTATTTAGGAAAGCAGGAAATAAAAGACGACAACAACAACAACAAAACAAAACAAAACACTCCCTGAAGCCTTGGTTCGCCCAATTATCATTCCGCATTCGCATGTGTCACAAAATAATGTCCCGATTTTTCCACCTTTCAAAATAAGTCAGATGGAACATGGCACAAATCTATGAAATCTGAAGGCGAAAAAGTTTGGGCGGAAATTGTCCTCTGCGGGAATCACCCAGGTGGGAATTGTCATAGTACCGAGCACTGTTCTGGAGTTTATGCAATAAACATAACATTTTATAGAAAAATCATAGTCTTACCGCTTTCCACTGATTTAAGCTCTTTCAAATCTGCAATTATATCCTCGATTCTAGCCATTTGGTTTTCAAGCATACTATCAGTAACCTTTAAAAAATTACAGTAACCAACAGTAAGTATGACATTGACCCAAAAATAATACTTGAAACTAATTCTTCTTACATGCGCTGCAGCTATGTCATCATCCAATCACACTTCGCAGGTGATAAAGGTAATTTCAAAATAATCACGAAACAAAAAAATATACTTTACAATACACCGTGGATAATATATTGGTCTCATTCTATTTTATTTCTCTTCATGCTTACATTCTTGGACTGGCGAAAATTTGTGTCACAGTTATATTCTGTTAAAGAAACAGCTTGGATTTCAATTCAACCATCTATAGTACATCGAGGCTTTCGAGTTAAAACAACAAGCCCTGAAATGACAGCCAGAATTCGAATAAGTGCAACTTGANCTATGAAATCTGAAGGCGAAAAAGTTTGGGCGGAAATTGTCCTCTGCGGGAATCACCCAGGTGGGAATTGTCATAGTACCGAGCACTGTTCTGGAGTTTATGCAATGAACATAACATTTTATAGAAAAATCATAGTCTTACCGCTTTCCACTGATTTAAGCTCTTTCAAATCTGCAATTATATCCTCGATTCTAGCCATTTGGTTTTCAAGCATACTATCAGTAACCTTTAAAAAATTACAGTAACCAACAGTAAGTATGACATTGACCCAAAAATAATACTTGAAACTAATTCTTCTTACATGCGCTGCAGCTATGTCATCATCCAATCACAATTCGCAGGTGATAAAGGTAATTTCAAAATAATCACGAAACAAAAAAATATACTTTACAATACACCGTGGATAATATATTGGTCTCATTCTATTATATTTCTCTTCATGCTTACATTCTTGGACTGGCGAAAATTTGTGTCACAGTTATATTCTGTTAAAGAAACAGCTTGGATTTCAATTCAACCATCTATGGTACATCGAGGCTTTCGAGTTAAAACAACAAGCCCTGAAATGACAGCCAGAATTCGAATAAGTGCAACTTGATAATCCCCAAAATCTTATGTCAACCTAAAGCACGTCTACTATTGGAAATTCCTGATACACTCGCATAAACTCAACTCTAGTGATTTCTATACCCGGGTAGAAAAGCATATAGCAACGAGAAAACAACGCTCCAAACTAAGTAAACTTTTACAATTATTAAATGATTGCAAGTGCCAATCAAACAAGCACTCCCTTCACTATCGATCATCGATGCTAATGTTACTTGTACTGATGGATTTCCTATTAGCTCATTTCGCTTTCTCCTTCATGTACATTATGACGACGAGGTATTGAACACTCTTCTTTCTTTTCTTCTCCCATTAGGGGTCGCCATGACGAATGTTACTTTTCCACTTCGTTCGGTCCTGTGCATCTTCCTTCCTCGCTCCTTTTCACTGCCATGTTCTCCTTCATATTTTCCATCCATCTACACCTTGGTCGTCCCCTCCTTCCTGGCAAGTTCGTGTTCATGCATCGCTTCCCCAAGTACTCTTTCTCTCTCCTATTCATATGCCCGCACCACCATAGCTGGTTTACTAGTAGCTTCTTAGACACATGCCCCACTCCAACAACGCTTCTGATGTCATCATTTCTAATCCTATCCCTTCTCGACACTTCTTTTGTCCAGCGCAGCATTCGCATTTCCGCAACCTTCATCTTTCTTTCCTGGCTTTTGGTGAGCGGCACTGTCTTCATCCCATAGAGCATTGTTGGTCGTACTACGACTCAAAACACCTTGCCTCTATCTCCTTTAGTATGTGTTTGTTCCATAGAATACCACTCGTCTGCTTCCAGCTGTTCCATCCAGCCTGGATCCTCTTGTTTACCGTCTTCTCGCTTCCTCTATCGCTCTGGAGTGTGGAGCCTGGGTACTTGAATTCTTCAACTTCAGGAACTTCTTCTTCGCCAAGCTTCATGAGTGAAAGGTCATCTTTCTTTATGATTTACTGAACACTATTAAATTCTTTACAAGCTTGTGGTTAGGGTTAGTTCATGAAAATCTTATGCATATATGCGACTACATTTTTGCATGAAGTGTATCCAAGTTTATCTTATGACGTTTCTACTACTCTTAACCATACCAGGCTTGTACAAATAGAGGTATTGGAGGTATTAGTTGAAAACTGATTCAATAAATCTTATTATTCTCCAAGATATTTGCTGTACAAAAATACAATGAGGGAAAACATTAGTACCCACCTCTGGATTGTTACGGATTTCATCAAAATCAGATGAATCGATCAAACCATCCTCTTTAACATTCAAGATATTGAAAACCTAAAAATGTTGAAATGTTGCAGATTATAAACGAAGAATGCGGCTATTACCGAAGAAAACCAACATCTTATGCTTATTGCAAGATGCCAAGAAGTGAAAAACTCCTCTTACTAACCAACATGCATTGATTCGAAGCATGTGATACCAATTAAGTTAAATTAAATTGGATATTTTGTCAAAAAGGAGGAAATCAGTTAAGGTGCTGTAATGTCTCATGGCTCGACTGACTTGTGTCGCAAAGTTGTTCTTGACGAAAAACCTGTTAACGAAGGAATTTCTAAACAAATAATCTCAGATTTGCAGAATAAATGCTTCTCCTTACGATCCCTCCTTCAAAAAAAAACCAGTAGAAAAACGGACCCTTTCCCGAACACCAAATGAACTCTGTGATTACGCATTTGGCAACAAAATGAGTGCAATAGAAATTTCATTCTTAAATGAAGTTGCCAGAATGGGTTGAGATAATGAAGCACCACATACTCTACAACGGGAATAAAACATAACTTAAAATGGTATGCAGCCCCTATCTTTCTTTTTTTGGTGAGTATCAGTCAAATATATGATAGTAAAATTGCAAAATAAATTTCGAAAAACAGTAACTAAAAACGATAGTAAAATTCATGGATGAACGTTGACACAAAGAAAATCCTTAAACAGTCTATCTGCTTCATATAGATTGCTACTTAAACATTTTGCATCAAACATCGTTTAATTGTAATGAACCAGGTCTTTACTATCTCATAGAGGAAGACCACAAGATGACACTGTAACCAACTAAAAACGAACGACACAAACATAAAATATCGAGAAACACAAGACATGATATACTAGGATTACTAATTCATAATACAATAAAACAAGTATACCTTAAAACTGTCACATTTTGTTGCAATTTGTTTGATCGTTGCAAACAGAATATGAGGTAAGAATATCCAAAAGAGATTAAAAAAGTGCTTTACCTTACGAATAGCTTCTTTTAGTTTTTTATCTCCACTTTCACCATATTTTCCAATAACCTTTTTGTTTAGAATATCCTAATAAAAAAAAAGAAGACAACCCATTTTCACTGACTTTGCTATAGTCCAGTATAGCTCTTTACAGCTCTTTCGAAGTACATAATTTTCTATTGTAATAGTTGAGCTAAGAAATTTGGAAATTACCAATCTTTAAAGAAATTCTAAAAGTAACATATAAAAAATATATGTAAGCCATTCCATAGAAAGACGTATGATTCAGGTAGTTAAACAGCCATGACAAATATCTATAGCTATAACTCAAAAAAATGTATAGATTTTTATTTGAAAAATTATAGAGACAATCTCACGGTATCGATAAACGTACAAGTATGGCATGGCCACTTCAGGACCTTACTCATATCAAGCATTAATAATAATGATAAAGTGCAACCAACAATCAGACACTATGCTCTTTGTGCAATGTAATTACTCAAAAACTCTAAAAATATAATGCAAAATGCATAAGGAATGTCCAACCAAGTGAAACATACCCTCTGATAAACTTTTACGAATTTGCCCAAATCCATCCTTTTCGAATTCAGATTTGCAAGAACTTCTTCAAACTGCATCCTAGAGTAATAAGTTCAGAATGCACAATGCCTGAGAAACTCTGTAAAACATATGAACATATATTCTGTGTAAATTCGAACAAAATGAATCTCCATACGAGGAATGGTAAACCTCCACAGTAAACAACAGATGGGCGAAAATCAATGTAGCAAAGGTTTGTAGAGAGGAGTAGCTAAGGCCACGTGGGTTGAAAGGGACCACTTCCACGACCAAGGAAGCGAAGGCAACTTAAAAGCTAGACGTGAGAGGAAGCAACGAACAGAAACTAAAGAAGATGTTGGAGAGATGTGATGAGGAACCAGGCGGGAGATACTGTCACAGCCTCACAGAAGAAGCAAAGACTGAAGAACGGTTTAAAACGCCCTTGCATTCAGAAAATTCAACAAATCGCTTGACCCAAATATCTCATGTGGAGCGCGGAGTAGGTGAGAAGACTGCAAGATGTTCTGGATTAAGTGTTAAATCTCATCAAGTTATAGAAAGAATTAGGAGACAAATTAGTGTGGGGGTCTACTTGAAGCTATATGGAGGAGGTGAGGAGATCTTAGAAAGAAGTTTACCTGTTGGTTTGCAGAAATACAAAAAACAATTAATCTGTTTGACGCGTCTCCTAAAATTCATGGAACGGATCTTACATCCACGGCTATGGGGGATAAACGTTATAGACCAATTACAATTGGTTTCGGAAATACCAAATGGAGCAAGAGGCGAAGCTTTTATGATCAAGAAAGTAACACGATGAGCTTGAAGAGATGCAGCCAAATATCTATGAATCCTTAAGATATACTACGCAAAGTACAATACTGGTGCACGAGGTAGAGAAATGTGCCAAGAGGGTCTAATCAGGGTAGTGAAAATGCCAATACATTACTTCAAAATGATCAGAAAGAGTAAGCAACCAGGAAAAAGTTGGGACGCTATGCAGCTCAAAGGCGTGCAACTAGAGATTGTAAAAAGCAGGACAACTTGAAGACCAAAGATACAGAGGCCCGGAACTGGCATCACTGCTGGCTAACGAAGTTGAAATGGATGGGGAAAAGTTGAAGCACTTCCACTGACCAAAAGAGACAGGAACTTACTAAATTTTCAACTAAGTAAATATACGCAAGTAAATATATATTAATATGTTATATTCATGTTGAATAACAGAAATGGTTTCCGTACTTAAAACCTTCTTACGCAAACTAATGTAACGAAACTCAATACCATGGCGTCTGTTCTTCCATTCGATCGTCCGATTCGTCCTCTCCATCAGGGTCTTCTTGCTCCTGTTTTTGTTTTACCAAATCCGAAAAAATGAACTTGTCAAGCGTTGCAGTTTCGGCGGGAATATCACACATCTTCGGCCTGTGACCTCTTAAATGAGTAAACCAAACATTCACTGCTACATTTTGCTTATCTTCATTGTTATAGGAATTAACCTGGTGAAACCTGTAAAGAAATAACAAAACAAATTACAGAATTTCTTCATTTAAGACAAAAAAATTCCTGGGATTTAACTGCACATAAGAAACACTTCCCTGGAAATGTGACGTGACATAAAATATGGGCAATAAGTATATTCGGATGAAGAAAAAGAAGGAGATGGAAGGGAAGGTTAATTTCACAAGATACAACTGCTTTGCGGCAGTAGTAAGATTCCTCTTCGTCTGGGATCTATACCTTAAGGAGTGTTCTGTGAAAGGTTTATTCATTTTGACTTTCCTCGTTTTCTTACACTTTGTGAAACAAGACTGAATCCCATTGCGCATCCGCAGCTCTAGTGTTATGACCAAACGTTTACCACATTACTACTAAATGAAATCGGTAGAGAATGTCACTAACCAAACTGCAATGTATCTCAGATATTGATCTGGCATGTCTTATTAATTATTAATCCTTTAAGTGGTTTTTAATAATATGTAAGATAAAACGTTATTTGTGTCGCAGATAAACAAATTGGCCCAAGGAAGGGCTAGGCTAGGATGTTAAGTTGTCTCAAAGTGAAATTTTTAGTATTTCCTTTGGATATTAACGTACTAAAATGCCCTATTAGATTCAAATCTATCTTGCATGCAAATACAAATGTCAAAAGCCCCGATATCTTGGAATACCAGTTTGGCGTCTGGCGGAGTTACGTCTGTCTCATGGCGAGGGGGGCATCTTTAGCCGTGATTGGCTAACCTTAAGAAGGTGTCCCCATAAAAACGATGGAATTATCACTGGCTCTGCACAGACCAAGAATACCCTCTATCTTCAAAAAGTACTCTTTCCTTAGCTTTCAGTAATTTCAAAGGTCTTCGTTCCAATTTTTTTTTGCGAAAGCTTTCCTTCACTTTGCGCCTTCTCACATTCTTGCACTTTCTGAAACAAGCCTCGGTAACAGTGATCGAAAGTTTCAGGCATTTTACCTTTATTTAGACTAGACTCTACAACTAACCTTCATGGTCTTGCAATCTATGCTCGACAGAATCTTCCACCCTGTTAGAGTTAAAGAACTTGAATCTAACCATAAGACTTTCATGTGCTTTAGATTGTCTCTTTTTCAGGCCACGTAACTATTTCTCTTGTATGGACCTCCCTCTTCTGTTTCTTGTGCAGTTATTGAAACAGTTTCAGACTCTATTCATTAAGGCCTAGGATAAACATCTTCTGCTAACATATTTGTCTTTGGTGATTTAATGCTTATCACATGTTTTGTTCGAGTCATTTTACAAGGACTGGAAGACCTAAAGAAGTTAGTTAAAACTATGCTCTTGCCTGTGATCTTGTACAGCTTGTTGATTTCCTGATTTAACCTCACAAGAGCCCTGTCTTTTTGGTTTCTGTTTGCCCTCTGTTCCTGCGCATTGTACAATGTCATCTTTACCTCCTTTTGGATGTTCTACTAATGTTGTTGTCACTGTTGAGGTTAAGGTAACTGCTTCAAATCTTGGTGACAAGCCATATCATTGCTAAGACTTTCAAATTAGTCTGGACAACTATGGTGGATTTCGTCAACTTCTTGGTGATATTCCTTGGGATTAGCAAATCAAATTCTGATGCTGTAACTGAATTCATAAAATGGGTACAAGTTGGTATTTAAACATTTGTACCTCGTCGTAGTTACAAAGTCAAACCTCATTCTTTTTCATAGTTCAATGTTCATTGTATTTCTGACATTCCTCATAGAATTTGTATTTTGGAAAGGTTTAACACCATGAAACTGATGAAACTCTTGTTTATTTAAAGGGGCTAGCGATGCTTGTAAGATGGCAATTGTTGTGTTAAATGTTGCTATATTAAGCAAACTCGTGGTTCAATTTTTTTCAAAAGACTTGGAAGTAAAAATCTATGTAAGGTTTGAATTCTGGGAAGTTAGTTATCCCTCCACCTTTTGACGGTTTTTGGCTTTCGCTATCCTGTTTTGGGGAAAAGCTTATGTTACCCTTAGATTTTCCCCTGGCTAAACATACTCTAAATGATATTGGTATTTCTTTTCCAGATTTCGATTCGCAAACTGATCAGATTTTGAAGTTTGTCATCATAAATTCAAGGGTGGCTTCAAAATTTTCCAATGTTGTACTTGTTTGACAACAATGCTGATGATCTATGATCCTGGCAAGTACTGAGTTGCAAGTCTTCTTTCTGTCATTAGTAATGTCTTCGAACCGCTCACTAACAATGTACTGGTAAAATTATTTTAAAGCCTAGGTCTTTTTTCAATGTTAAACACAGATGGAAAGAATTTCATTCCATTATAATCAAGAAAGTAACACGATGCTTACAAACTGTTTGTTTGTAAGCACGGAAAGTATCTATACGGTTAAAGGTATGTCTCATTAAGGCAGCGCTATAGCTCTGCTTACGGTATCTATGTTAGGGTCTTTAGTATCATTCTCTTCTTCTCTCACATTGTAAAATGTTTGTCATACTGGATGGAATTACATCCGACGAGTATTCCATTAATGTTGCTATTCGAGGTACAACTTTTTTCCACCTTTGTATGAGTTATCTTTATGGTAACATGGTCCAGTTTATCAAGGTCTACACTACCTTGTACTCTGGTATTGGCTATAGGGAAATTCAGAAGCATTTGGCTAAACTTATGGAAAGATCGTCTGATCTTCAGGCTGTCAGAGAATGAGGAATAAAGTGTCTGGTTTTATCTAATGGAAACAAATGTAGCTGATGTCGTTCAATAGAAACCCGAGTCCTCATCTCCATTCTTTTTAAAATATCATTCTGATGTTAACCTTGGTGGTACTGCTTGAGGCATGTTTATCCATGATGCTTGTTTGCTTTTTCTCAAGGTCTTTCTTCAAAGTTTTAAAGCCTGCAATAAACCTTCCTTCTTTATCTATTAGAGAGTACATTACGCCTGAGGTCATGTTGTATCCCTATAAAACTACCACTCGCCCTTTTACGGTGTATTATTGTGTCACATTTGAACAGGTGCTCCTTTATTTCATTTGATGACGTCATCTTCTATAGACATTATCACAGACAAGATTTTAAAAACCTTCAAACTCTGGTATCACCTCTGAAGGTCTTAACTCGAACTACTAGTTTACCCCAGTCTCTTCACGAAGTTGTTGTACCTCGCAACAGAATGTAGTTTTCCTACCCGAACGGCAGGGCTCTGAATCTCTTCGGGTTTTCAGCACTTCCCTCTTATCTAACCACTTCAATGTTTTAACTCTAATTTAACTCTTATCTCTTGGACTACCTTTTCTGTTCTGCCTGTTATCACTCTTCCTTCACAGTGCCATAAAGCTAGTGGTTTAATGCCATGCAAGGTTCTACACCAATAAAAATCATTTTTCAAAAAAATTAAAAATACCCATCTCATTGGTGGTAAAAACTCTTACACATTTTGTTCGCTCGCAAATACTAGAAGACGATAGGGTAGGATTTACTGAACAAGGACCAACTCCATTCAGAACTTATGGCCGACACCAAAGTAACTTAACTCAATTCAATTCATTTATTTATTTATTTATTTTCGGTTTTAACGTCATTTTCGCCCAGTAACTGGGGCTCAGACCGTGCCTTTCACTGGGACTTGGATTTGGCAGTGAGGAATTTCTTGGCCGGATTCTGCGGCAAATGGGTCAAGAAGTAAATCAAAAGGTTGTGTCACAAGTGAACTCCACCAGAATTAAGCTTCATTTGGTTTGCAAACAGAAATTGAACAAAATGAATGTGTAGCTAATTCTACATTTTAATAAAGCTAACAAAACATGTCAAGTATCCAAAACCCAGCAAGTTTTTAAACACAGTGCCAACACTTCTACCAGAATTTTTTTACATGAAAAACAGTGATGTCTCTGCCCTTGCGACAACATCCCCACCCCCCCATCCTTGCACATACACACACACCTTAACCGCAAAGTTACCACTAATAGGAGGCTAGTACAGAGTGACAAGAGTGCAGGAATAAAAGTATTTTTAAAATTTGCGACAAATATTGTTAAAACAGAAATGAATTATTACCATTTAAATGGGATAAACAAACAATCTCCTTCTTCCATTGTAGCATTAATAAACTCAACTTCTGCCAGTCCTTTGTATTTTGTAAAGTCTACCCTAAAATATACAATCAGACAAAGAAGAACAGTGAAAAAGGAATCTTTCCGCACTTACCGCGTGCAAAATATATAATAATGCAAACCAAATGTCATTCCTTGTCCTGTCTTATTCTTCCGAATGCCTTCATTTTCGCACCTTTATTCGCAGCCCATATTAGAGTGCTTTTACAGAACTTTTTATGTAGACTAAATGCAAATATGGGGTGTCAGCTTCGACAGCATTTGGGAAACATAAAACGCGGCACAAAACGTCGCCATAAAAATTTATTAATTTGTCGTCATAAGTAAACAATTTCTTCAGAAATTAGTTGGGCTTTTTATCACTTAGCAAAAAAACCCAAAAAAACAAAACCCGAAAAACAACAACAACCACCAACCAACCACCAACAACGATAGACTCGTTTTCTACAACCAACCATCTAATGCATGTCTAAAAATGCATAATATCAAAAATCCTATATGTCTAGGCAGTCATCCGAATTTCAAAGAAAAGATCATCATAATTATTAATAAACAGGAAGAGTTTGTGAAAGATCCACGAGGGGATGACCGAAGCTGCTGAATACGTTAAACAACACAGCAAAGAAGCAGCAGTGCCTAAGTTTCATATTGGCGCTCCAAGTTTACGTAAATGGTACAAGAAAATTGCTGGAGAGTCGTCTGGAAAATGACTTAAACGAACTATTTCAGAGCAGGGGATTTCACCGGAGATAGATGATGAAGTAGTGGCATTTGTAGCCAACAATTCATGGGTCCTAAAATTTATAGTAAGTAGTAATTTCTAACAAATAAAGTTAATAATTCCCCAAAGAAAAGAGTCCAAGGCCATCACGTACTCTCGGTAATGTATTATCAACATGGATGTATCTCAAATTAGGCTTGGGATGTTAGTTATACTATTGCTTATGGGCAGGAACGGCTGCAGTTCGGAGAAAGAGGCATGTAAAACAACGCATAACAGTTTGCATTCCACTAAATCCAAATAGTGTCGAAAGTTATTAATTGTTTTTCCGGGAGGAAAAGGGAGCGTTAAAGCCAGGAATTCCAATAAAACGGTGAAAAATCCATGCTTGGCGGACAGTACCCAAAATAGATGGATGAATATCCTTAAATACTGTAGTTTTTCAAGTATGGTTGTTTGGGCTAGGTGTAAATGGAACAAAACGTGAAGATTACGAGGCACAGTGTTCAAATAACAGTCATTTCTGTCATGTTTTAAAATGAATCTTGAACTAGCCCACAACAGTTGGTAAATGCCAATGAAACACATACTTAAGTTAATTACGATGCATTGATCCCAGTAAACGATGAAAACCTTACAAACGAGGGAAGAATCAAGAGTTTGATCAAAAAGGTTAGCGGCGAGAACTATTTCACCTTCGAGAAAACGGACCAAGGGATTATGGTAAAAAGTTATGTCTGCCAGTTAAGGTTCCCTCACGATGGTAGTGGTGACAAAATTTTTAATGTGCCAGATTAGTAAAGACCTCCTTTCTTTGAATTACAGAAGAGATATAATGAACAATCAGAAAACCTAAGCTTGCATCATTGTAATGAAGGAAAAAATTAAAATGAGTTTGTTATTAATGATATCTGAGACCATGGTAAAGAACTATACATTGCTTGATTTTATTGACGAGTAGGATTTTTTTGTGTTAAAAACTTGGATCACCGAGATACCATTTCACCTGTAACTTCCATAAAGTTTACTTTGTGCAGTCAATTAAAAAAACGTACTTCACATAATGCCCAGTAACAAAAATTTCAATTTTGCAATAAGCATTGAGAAGTGTGTTCCAGTAAATGAGGTTAAGTGTCCCAACTAAAAAAAGAATACGCACAATAGCAAAAATATGACAAAGGTTTACGAGATTAAAAATGTGAAACTTTATTATTAACTTAATTTCTATATTGTATGATTCTGCATTGCTGTACCCACAGAATATTACGGTGAATATACCTTAAATCCTCTTTACTGATGATTATGACGATACCGCTAAAATAAAGAAGCGGACTGCTGTTGCGAAAAACGCGACATCTCGCAAGTCTGGAAAGACAGATCAATATCAAGGTAAACGAAATTGAGGTTGCTAAACACAGTAGTCTTTCCGATTGCAACCTATGGTTGTGAGACATTGACTTTCAAAATGTGATAGGGGAAGCCTCTTTAGCTTCGAGCTGTGGTGTTACATGAGAGTTCTAAGAATAAGTAGCACGGAGAGGGTAACGAACCAGGTTGTCTTACGCAGAATTCAGTGTCACCAGTGACTACTGCAGACCGTAGTGAACAGGACTTTCTTACTTAGGACACATACTAAGAAGCGGTACTCTGGAAAGAGAACTCGTCATGGGCATGGTTGCTGGAGCTAGGAAATGAGGAAGACCGAGAACAAGGTACGTGGACAACATCAAGGAATAACCTGGACTCTCCACAGTACAGGCACACAGAGCGGTGCATGACCGGGTCAAGTGGTGAGCCATGACGAAGGAAGCCACGGCGGCTTAAATATGAGTCTTCCGTACATGATGATGATACCTTGTAGAGCAACTGTATATTGTATCGACGTAACTTGCCAAATGAAAGGAATGGCGATGTGTTGCTCCTAGCATCGCCTAAAGAAGTACAAGACATTTTCTGACCACCCATTTAATCATGTGTTGCTAGTTTTTTTGTTGGTTTTTTTTTTTGTTTTAACGTCATTTCCCCCCAGTACTGAGACTCAGTCTTCAATAAAACTAATATTTCAAAACTTCTTGTCGGCTGTATGAATATTTGCTTAGTACTAATTTCTTAAAGATGCATCCAAGGTAAAACAAGATAACAAATGACACAAAATTGGGCAACGATCCGATCTTCAGTTGCGAGTTTGTTCGTTGTTTCATTACTGAACGAATGTGTCATTATTAATTCTTTTCAACAAACTCGACAAATCCCCTTCTTGTAAAAACAATTCGTACTTCAAAAATTAGGAATGATACACAAAAACAACTCTCTTAAATGACTTAACAACAAACTTACTTGTCAACATCTACGTCTGAATATCCACCAACTGGCCTATCAATCAACACCTAAAAGAAATTGTGATAATTTCAATATTCAATTAGAGGCACACTGCTCTCATCCTTCCATAAACAATGAATATTTATTATGCAAGTCGTTTCAGGGATTTGTATTTAGTAGTAGCTCCTTTTACAAGACCATATATTAATAAGGCTAGCCCTTGGCAACAAAACACTTCAGTTTAAGGATAAAATGCAATGCAATGTTAATAAATTGCTTTCTCTCTTTCACAACTCTTGCCCCAAAAAACCTTTACATACTACGGTTGTCAAGGTTTTAAGGGGCGCAACATTTCTCTTGCAATCAAAAATTTCATACCAACCAGATTGTGTTTAAACTGGCCTCATATTTTATACCATTAGCTTTAACTGTGGCTCACATCATTTCAATGTTAACAAAACCAGATGGCTAGAATAAGTAACCCTCAACTTAGTAAATGCTAAAAAGCTGGAAACCAAGAATAGGTACACACTTCAATAAAGTAGGGTGAAACCTCAACTTGCTATTACAAGAAAAAAATCAGTCAATCCACTCACAACCAAACTTCGCCTTCTCCGCCTGGGCATATTAAAAACTAATCCAACTATCTCAGTTCTTTTCATTGTTGCTTATTTTGTATGCCATTTTCGATTCCTTCAGGCTGGAGCCAGGTCATTTGAAAACATTGCCCTATCAATCCCTAAATCTCATTTCCACGTCATTCCCTCTGGACGTAATTTAGTAAGACCAATATGTGATAATTAATACGCCAAAACAAACTCTGCCTTTGGTTATTCACATCAAAGAAATTACTCAGGTAGGATCTGGATTTTTAACCTGAATATTTTGGAAGGTTAATGATTTGTCATAAACTTAATTCTCTCATTTTTAAATGTGGCAGTTTTAACAAACAATTGTCATTTATTATTTGTTTAACGATTTTATTGGATAGCCACTCAGTAATAAATTACTGCTGTAACATAGCTCCTGTTTCCTGATTTAAGTGACGAAAATGACAGGTACAATGTGTTATACATTTTGCAATAGATGTGTCACACGATTTCAATACACAAGTTCTTTATTACTCTCAAAAGGTGCCCAACCTTTAGCTACTCTGTGAATAACAGTAACACAACTATCATTTGTACTTGACAATTAATTTTCCAGCTACAATAGTTGTGAAGTACACTCTCACTAACATATAATAATTACTTTTGAAAAAGTTGATTGGTAATGGCCCAACTTCTGCTACATATCTAGTTGAGGTATTTTGGTATCATTGCAGATCTAAATTAGAGCCATTGAACGTAACTAAATTTAAGGTATAGTTAAGATACGACAAAAGTTGACCACCAATAGAGAAAAACCCAAATAATATTATTCTCCAGAATTTTGGATGTAGCAACATTATATAGTTAAAAGTGTCACTTTATTATACAACTTTAAAAATACAAACACTTAGAAATGCCTAATTACTTGTGTAATGGCTAAAAGCTTACAACACAACTGCTCTGGAAAATTTATGTACTTTTTGTTAAGGCATATACTTTCAAACCTAAAGCCATAGGAGTTTTATCCAATTGAATACTTCAGGAAAATTTCTTTGGATATCTGGTCTAGTGTCAGTAAAAAAAATACTATTATGATCTCGTGCATTATATTTTCCATACATCAAATTAATTACCTGGTCAATGTACTTTGGGTATTCAATAAACATCAATTGCTTCCTTCCTTTGAATAGACAGTTGATGTTATCAACGTCATCATTATGAAGTACTGACTTAGTTCCTCCTGAGCTAAACCACAAGACCTTTATGGTTAAAAAGTAGAATCAAGTTTATACATAATGCCTGATAAGAATGTCTGGAGGGAAAAAAAGACACTAAAATTGTAAACTTTAACACCAAAATGCAATAAAAATGTAAATCTGTGGAAAAAATGTAAACAAGAGATACCTTGCTATGTCCTAGTTCAAAACCGATCAAATAAAAATGGTGCCATAAGTCGGCAAGAATCGTTCTAAAGTTTGCTACTGACACAAACAACATTCCATATGGAGGGTAAATGGGACACAAAACCTTACATTTGTTATTCACAAAACCTCTTGTATTAGTTTAAATATACAAAAATCCCTAGCTGGTGAATATTGAAGGTAATTGCATAACTTGGATTACAAACACGCCTTGCATGTAAATTTTTTACTGCTACTGAACATTGGCTGCAAAATATTTTCATCCAAAGCAACAATTCTATGAATAAGGGATCAAGGCATATCAATTTTATTTGTATTATCTTGTCTGTGTCAGCACAATGCTTTGGTACTTCATAAAAACATGACAAACAGGCTACATTCAACAGCAAGATCCCCGTCTGACAGCATATTTTTCGCAGAGGAAGTATAGCCCCATGAAAAAAACATGTCAGCAATAAAATAATAAAATAATATGCAGAGCTAAAATGTCAATCCAAGGAAAAGTTCAAAGCATGTTAACATGAGAAGTTGACATGATATGAAAGTCCTTACAAAGCTTCTCAGGAAAATGGGTGAATGATTTATTTGTTCATAGTTGAAGTGAAACCAAGATATTATAACAACTTGTCCCTGATATATATTTTCTCTGCTATGTTAGCCAGTTAGTATATGGGGGCAATGCAAGGCTTGCAATTGCATGTCTTTGATATTTGTCTGTTTGCTGTTAGCCTGGATAAATGTATGGTACCAAATATACTATTAAACCAGTTTTAATATGCAAAGTAGTACAACAAAAAACCACAACTGTTAAGTCATAAAATTGGTACTGTTTTTAACTTTCTGCTGCAAAGAAAACCAAGTCTGTGAATCTCATAAATATATAAAGTTTGTTGACATTTTTACCAACCCTTTCTAAAGCAGAAAAAGATGGATCAACTCTTCTCCCTTACAGCAGAAGGTTTAACACAGCACTCAACTAGTATATAACATATTAAATTTCCTTAATGTCTCTCATCTCTAATATCATCTCTAATTCAGAGGAAAATCTAAATTTAATAAACAAGACTAAGTTTCTGACAAAAAGTCTTTTAAAATTCATTTCCAAGCTTACACTTGGTAGGTTAGTCACCTACTCTTAATTATAACAGATTCAAAATGAGCTATCAAAGCAAATCTACTTCAGGACCCCACCATAATTTATTGTGACTAATATCATCTTCACTAGTTCTTGTTAGCTTTTACACTTGTCAATCATCTGGGAAAGCTCAAATTGATTGACAACTTGTAACTAGCTCAAGTTATCTTATCTGCTTCCTTTGTTCTTCTGGCTCAACCTAAAATTGTTAACCATCTAACAATTTCACAATTGGTTTAAGGTAATTGTCAATTTGTCAATGTAAATTATTAATAGGTAGTGGAGAGATTAATATTTCCAACAATTCAAAGAAAACAAATTTGCACGTTTTTCTAATTTAAGAATAAGTGCAATTAGTGGCAATGTATGTCTGTACACAAAAAAGCATTGGACTCGAATCATGGCCACCAAACTTTACCATAATGTTGGTATCCAGCTTTTAGTGATGGTCCAATTTTATATGGATTGAGTACATACCGTGTCAACATGATGCTTTTTCGTTTCCTCACATCGTAATGGTGCTGGAAGCAGTACATCTTTTCTGTAAACAAGATGGGCATTATTTCAGTTGGAGTAACATTAATACAGGTCTTGTACTTTGATTATGGTGACAAATAGTCAGTAAGAAAATGCTCTAAAGTTCCTTCAATCAGAGTTTTTATGTAATTATGTGATTATTACATTTTTAAAAAGTTACTCATCAACATGTTTGGGTATGAAGTGTGTAAAATACACAGTACAGTAAGGAATTTAAATAAGCAAATCAAATTAACGTATTGTTTTTTGGGAAATATAATACATAATTATTTTTTCATTACAATATGTTGTGATGAAGAAGAAAAAATACTAAAGTTTCTTTTATTACTATTATTGATATATTTTTTAAAATATGAAAATAAAGCAAAAGCCAATTGAATTGTACACATAAAAATGGTATAAAAGCATTGCTGAGCTTTGCTACCATGTGGGATTTTTGGGGGTTTTTTCTGAAAATCTCCAAGAAATTGTTTATAAAAGAAAGATTATCTCTACAAGTTTTTTAAAGATTATTCAAGCTTAAGATATGATGCAAGTGTATTTAAAGCCTTCAGCTGGTAAAATTTTCCATATGCATTTCTGAGAAATTAATTCAAACCCTGACAAAGTTTATCAACATTCCATTAAGATACAAAAGCAAACACATGAAATTATTTTAACCTGTTCATAATAATTACAGCAACTAAAGTAGTACTATCAAGGTAATTATCACTGCATTCAGGAAGTGCCACAACTCTTATTAATCAGAAAATCCAGTTGTGCTTTTAATTTCCTTGAAATCCAACCACTGTCCCAACCACTGGGATAATAAGGAAGCCTTGACTACCTCTAACATTTCTGCCACTGCACTACAACAACTATCAAGGCAATCTTGGAAGCATTTCTACAACTCAAGATGAGCAATTATGTCCTGGGGCAGCCAAACAACTGGTTTGGCATGTAAAAAAATTTTTGACCAAGGAAACTTGATGTTAAGGAAAAGGTTGGTTTTATTTCCAAGCCTTTTTTCAAATGTCATCAAGAGACATATTTCCAGTATCATTTTCTACACATATTTCTTTCCAGGTCCTGCANTTAATTTCCTTGAAATCCAACTACAGCCAGAAATTTTCTTAAAATTTGCTGGTTTTTTCAGACAATTAGATGATCCCAACACAAAAAATACCAGAAAATGAGCCCAAAACAATTTAATATCTAAACACAACTGTTTTCTATTTGTCCCAACCACTGGGATAATAAGGAAGCCTAGACTACCTCTAACATTTCTGCCACTGCACTACAACAACTATCAAGGCAATCTTGGAAGCATTTCTACAACTCAAGATGAGCAATTATGTCCTGGGGCAGCCAAACAACTGGTTTGGCATGTAAAAAAATTTTTGACCAAAACTTGATGTTAAGGAAAAGGTTGGTTTTATTTCCAAGCCTTTTTTCAAATGTCATCAAGAGACATATTTCCAGTATCATTTTCTACACATATTTCTTTCCAGGTCCTGCAAAGTCAAGGAATTCACATCCAATCCAAATGCAGAAGCCCTAACCATTGAAGTCTACATTTCTTTACTAAACAAAACATCAGATGTATTCTGGTATGCCTCTGGATAGGTCAGTGACCAAGATTTGGACTCATAAGAGAGTCACACAGTTGTTATAAAACTTCATGTTGGTAGTAAGATTGACGATGTGACTTTTCCAAACTCTCTTCAAGGGCCAGAATGCTCTTACTGCTTTGGCAATTCTTGTATTTAACTCTCGAGTGATTTTTCCATTTAAAGATATTTCACCTCCAAGGTATAAAAATAAGTCAACATTTTTTAGAGGTTTTCCATTGACTAGAATAAATGACTAATGATCCCCTGCATCCAAAATTAATCCAACAGCTGTTCCATTAACACCAACAGTGTCAGTTTTAATATGTAGCATCATTGCAGTAACCTCCACCAAAGCAATGTCATCAGGGTAATAAAGATCTTTGAGGATGAATCCTCTATTCAGCTGAATGCCAAACTTATCATGAACACTCTGATGCATGACACAGTCAATTTTGATGCAGAACAACAAAGAAGTATGGACCCAGCACTGTCAAGTATCAAGGTTTTCAAGACTGATCGTCTATGAATGCTGTTAAAAGCTTTCTCAAAATCAATGAAGTTGATTGCCAGATGAAGTTGGTAATCCATGTGGGATAGGTACAACATGGAGAACACTTGCTTTGATATCAACAACAAGATCAAAATACCATGCCAGTTGTTACAATAACTGAGATCACGCTTTTTTCCTTCAAAATTTAATTCCCCACATTTTCAAGCATATGGCATAAATATGTCTATGGTATTATGGTATGGTTGATATGTAACAAATGTAAAACTGGATATGAATTCCTACTTATATCTAATATTAGGAACATTTATATACCCAGTTCATTAAATTGAAGTGTATGTTGTTCATGCCTATCTGCCCTAATTGAAGACAAACTTTTCATACTTCTGTTTCACAGAAGTATGAAAAGTTTAAAAGACTTTCTTCTGAAAAATTTTAAGCCAAGTGTCTGCATTCATTTTAGTTCTTTTTTCCTAAAAACGTAGTAACTTGTAGTGACTACAACTTCAAGAACCTACAACACTATAACGACTTTGATACTCCCAACTCCCTTAACTTGTTTGTTTATTAGCACTTTTATGTTTAGTATTGTTATAACAACATTTTATTGTCATACATTTTATATAACTTTATTTTTGTACCTTGTGTAAAAACTTTCTCAGAAATTGAATATTTTAGCATCAATGAACTTGAACAAATATTTTATGGAATTCTTATTGAACTTTGCACAGTTTTATCCATGACTGGATTCTTGTTCATTTTCATTGGTTAATTCAAAATAGGGTAAATATCACCTCATTTAAGCACCTACTAAAACATATTCCCTCTGATTACAATTCCTAATAACATAAAACAATGCTGGTAGCAAATTAACATAGAAACACAGTTTTCAATTGATCTTAATGAGTTTCTCTGCATTACTATTAATAACTGGTAAGTACTTTAGGGCACATACAAGGCAGACATAAAGTATACATGATTTGTAGCTTTATGTTTTAAAAGTACCAGTTCATCATTTAGTAAAATCACATTCACAATAACGTTTACAACTTTTCTTCCATACTGTACACACCTGTACCTTTCAAACAAAACTATCAGTTCAGTTCAGTTTTCATTTTTAATTCACACAATATACATGTTTCAATATAAACTACGTTAAATACAAGAATACAGATATAACACAAACAATACAAGCACCTAAAACTTAAACTAAGCAAGAGATAGTTGACACTACAAACAAAATTGCTGTTGAGAGAAAAAGATATAAAAACGTGTTACGGCCTTAGACCTGTGCCAACTACCTGTTTCACATCGTTTGTTTACCTATACTATCCCCTCAGAAAAAAAAATAGCCGCGAAGTTTGTTCATTTTGTGTTCACACGGTAATTCCAAGTTTTCATCACAGGGGAGAGACTAAGTATAAAAAATTATTTCTATCTTTAAAACTTGATCAGTGCTTGTGAGCTCATTATAGGTCAGTCATCATCTGCTATCTTAAAAAAGTTGCTTTTCTTCCTTCATCGTTTGATCAACTAAGATTGCCTCGTTGCTAAAATTATTTCAGCCTTCCATCATCAATACGTTTTGTGGATCAGAGCACACATGTTATGATTTTTACCTGGCAAGGAGCTTCTGCTACTTAAGAAACAGTAAATGATCCTAAATTACTATGTAGAATTTACATGCTTTAACCAAGTTTAAACAGTCATTTCCAATTTTGCTACCTTGTCTCGAAAAGTACACCTAGCATATTAATCACGATGTAATATTTTCAATCTCACCCTCCATGTTCAAATCTTTTATTTGACTTAGTCACTTAAAAGAGTGACATTTAATTCAATTAGTGACAAGACCTCCTTAACCATTGATATTGGAGCAGTCGACTTGATAAGTACAGCTATAAGCAATAGAAAAACTAAGTGTCTACAAGACCTCCAAAACGAAGCATTCACACACAAATGTTTGCTTTAAAAAAATGAGACATTTGCTTTCACAAAAAAGAAGCTGCACATCTCAAATGCACATGGCTGCATAGTGTCAACTATAAATTCAAAAGGCCATGCCACATGATGCCGATGAACATGAAACACCAAGAAAACCTCATGTTCAGTAGTTCTTGTTAGCTTTTACACTTATCAATCACCTGGCAAAGCTCAAGTTAATTGACAACCTGAAACTAAAAATTAAACTTAGTAAGAGAATATATAAAACCTGTATGTGGGGGATTCCTTAAAAGAGGGGCTCTCTCACTAGATAGACTAATCGAGGAGAGAGCACTCCGTATGTTAAAAAAAATCAAAATTTTAGTAATCAGTATGACTCCAAAAGATGCATTATATCCAAGAGACCCAGCGTGACCACAGTGACCCAAGCCTACAGAGCCCACTCCAGGTTAAAACCTAATTCCACAGCTAATGCCAAAGAGGGGTCTTGTATCCAGAACAGACTCCACAAGCACAAGCACAAGCCCACCAAAGCCACCCCAAGGTCACCATGTTTTGGAGAATTTTGAGATTTGCAGCCTTGACTGAAAAAATGCAACCAGAATTGTCAATATATATACAGATATTTAATATTAATATTATTAATATTAATACTATTTAATATATATAATGAACTGCTTGTAAAATCAAAAGAAATGTCAAGTCTGGCCTGGTTTTAAAAACATCAATCCAGTACACCATGAACTGATTTAATATGACAGATACATTTTGTAACATCAATATCAGCACTTCTTCCTTTCCATTCTACATCTAAATTACCACAATCTAATATAAATGTGTTGTAGCAATTTTGCTCCAGTTTTATCCTGTTTAATGCCTTACAGACACATTCATACAGAAGAATGAGAAACAATGTTGTATTCATTGCATATTTTATGAATTAAAAAGGTGACAAGGCAGTTACTTATCCATCTGCATCCAGAAGTCAAAATTTTTGGCTAGGGTACGTTTACACCACAATTTATCAAAGGAACCCCATATTTTAAAAAACTGGTTCTATTACCCTGCTGGCATCAAACTTCAAGGTATTGTGTTACTGATTATATTTCCAAATGAAAATTAATAATAGAATCATAAAAGTTATGTGATCAATTTGTAAACTGAAATTGAAGATTAATTTCAATATGGATTTTGTACTAGTGTACATCGACAAAAAAAAAAAATACTATTAACCCTACAGACCTAAAAATCAAGAGCATTATTTTTAAAAAAATCATCTTTTAACATTGTGACTTACTGTATATGAGTAGGCACCCCATTAACCATGTAAATATCATCAGTTTTATATTTTGCAATGAACTCTTTGAAAGGTATATCCTTTCCACCTTTAGTACGATTTTCTTTTTTCCTAGACTCGATAAATACTCTTGCTGTCTCTGATTCTGGATGTGAAGCTAAATATTCATCAGTCCACAAATGAAATGCAGGCGACTTTTTGGCAGCTCCCTTGATCAATAGAGGTTTGGATTTGTCAACATAGTTTGCAAAAAATTCTACAAGAAAAATACCAGTATAATATTGGTATGAGCAATGAATCCTAATTGTCTAAACTCTTATTGTCCAAATATGTCTTTCAAGATTCTTTGTTCAAAATAAACTCTGGTAAGTGAGAAAAAATGTTTCAATGTTAAAACCCCATTTACTATGCTACCTAAATTTGTGGGCCTTGATATGAAATTGTGACCATTTTGACCCTAGCCCTGATGACTGGTATGGGTCTAGGGCATGTCTTTACACTTGCCTTGTGTGCAAGTGCACAAATATCTTTTAAATTTTGTCTAATTTAAAAGAATGGCCTTTCCTGACTAAATGAAAACAGCAAAAAGGAAATTTAAGGTACATCATATGACACTTTACTTTCTTTATTTTGTTTGCTTTAAATAATCACAAGTGGGGAGGAAAAGTTATCATCTTCTGTATGTTGTAACTGCCAAAACCTTTTCACCTTACCACCCCTCCTCCTGTATTTATACCAGTGTCAAACAGAACCATTTTGCACAAATGATACACAGTGGGATTTATCAGCCCAGTGCAAGTGGTTGGTTGGGTGGGGGTGACTCATCTTTGGAATTTTGCACAAGAAGGAAGGGGAAGAGGTTAGTTAACATATCATTTGAGGAAACTATTCACTAAAAGATTTGGTTGACTACTGTTTTGTTCTACAAATTCAGTTAAGCTTTGTTTAATATCTCTTCAAGGTACCACTATGGTCAGCATCACAAGGGAAAAATTCATATTTATTGTTCTCTAAATTGTTAGAAAAGGCACTTCCTAGGCATTTTACAAGGAAAAAAATTGTTGCATCAAAAACCTCTTTTAGGTTGATGCCAAGAACGTTCAACCAAATTAATTTTGCATTAGTCTTGTTACTCTTCACAATGTTATTTTCAATGCCTCTAATGATCAGTGTTAAAAAAAGACAAGACAATTTGGTTTTTTAAAATGTTAAATGACTTTTGCAAATGAAACACAGAGAACAAAATTTGGCAAATTATGGAAAAGATGAATATTACTTCCTTACAATAATACATAAAACTGTGATTAATACATAAATAGTTCTTCCCAACATAAGCTCATGTAACAGATAAAACAGTGTAGCAATTAATTGTCTTTCTTTTTAAGCTTCTCCTCATTATTTTAGACCCCCATTTATTTTGCTGGGTTTAGCAAATTTTAAGATAAGATAGCACGTACACAAGCTGAATGTTAAATTGATTAACTTTGTGCAAGTTATATCAAATTTAACGAGTTAAAACATACTTAATATTTAAATTTTGACTACATTGGAAGTCACTATTCCCAGTAAAGACCTATGCATAAGAAAATAAGTAACTTCTGTCTGACAGGCACTTTTAAGCAGTATAAAGGAAAAAACACTACCAACATCTTTGCGAACAAGTCTGCAACAATACCATGTCTGGATATACTTGAAACCAACCTAAAACAGGCATTCCTTCTTTCTAGACACCCCAAGATATTGGAAAAATTCTGATAGTGATGAATTCTCTGAAGAAAACATAGAGCTGTCAATGGGGCCTGTTTAAAGCTCTAGTGATGTCATGCTGAGCCAAATATTTTCGGTGAAGCCTGGCTCATCAAAAGGAAGAGGAGGAGGAAGAAGAGCTTTTAAGAAGTCCTCTTCCTCAAGCAAAGTCTAAAACTAAAAATTGTTCTGTCAAGGGTCAACATAAACAGAAGAAATTTGCCTCAATGTGGACTGAACTGTTGATTCCACCTATCTCCAGTTTAACTGACATGTTATTCCTTATTTACCCTTACTATAACTATTGATTCATTAAACAGGTCAGCCATGAAATTGTCATTTAGTTGACAATAACATGGCTGGACTCAGTACAAGAGTGCAAAAACACGGAAACCAAGCTATCCAGGCCATATGTAAACAAAACTGGAATTTTAAAACCTCAGATGAAATCTGCACCTTCAGTAAAGGGGGCAACAGAACCTGACAGTTACGCTTTTACTGTTAGTTGTCATCTTACAATAAGACTTCTATTAGATACCACTATTGGGTGAAGAAAACTACTACTATTTATGCTGAAAGCAGAAGGCTTCATTGTCATCAATGTATGGTATGGTGCCAAAACTTGTGATTTGGTGGGTATGGCTACAAAAAAAATTGTCCCGTGGTAATGCACCATCCCTTGCAGTTTTCTGGCTGACTTCATTCACCAAATCCACCATTATACCATTTCAAAAGTTAAATCTTGCGTGCATTTTTCTTTTAGCCATCTAACAGCATCATTATTAGGTCTAACTAGTTGCATGGTCCAACCTATTCCAAATTGTGTAAACCACAGTATATCACCATTAATTATAATAACCATTCAAACCAAAACTACTATTTTGTGGGGGATACAGAAGCAATTAATAGTAATTAATATAATTACAAAAAGACGCCATACAATAGACAATGCAGTGGCATGATGCCTTCTTTGTCCTGTAATGAAATTGAATTGTCAATTTTATAGACACCTCTAACTTTTTTGTGCCAATACACCCATTTCCTGTTGCAAGTAAAAGTTTTTTTACCGACGACATGGTTCAGCAGATCCAAAGTGCTTTTGAAACCGGAGTATAACAGTCAAAAAGGGCTCTCCACGAGACGTGCCTTCTTTCATGTTTGTGGTATCTGACACCCCGAAGCGGAAGATCAAGAATTATTTGGTATCCCGATTAAAATCACGTGTGAAAGGAAGTATTTTCTTTCGCAGCATGGTGAGCCAGTTGAAGTCGAATGGGGGTTTTTAAACTCAGGAGTTCTGGAAAATTCAAATGCACCTTCTCAAACTTCCAAAGTGTGATCCTTAATGGTCAGTTTGGTTTTTTGCTCAAAATAGGTACAGCTGACAATAAAAAAAACATCATTAGGCCAAGAAAACTTGGGTTTTTGGGGCATATACGGTGACAAAATTAATTGCAGCTCAAGTAAATGGAAATGGGGGTAGAGGAACTAAAACTACTACAACATCAAAACTGGACTGGTATGAGGTACTCAGGGGCAATAAGATCAGCAGAAAGGCAGGAAGAGTTGCGGACCATCGCCTCCGGTTCTTTAACAGAAGCTGAAACCACTAAATGAATCAACAATAAAAAAGGGAAGTACAAAACATACATACCAGATGCAGTTGAATGATGCATCGTATCGTGGCTAGTTAAAATCAAAACCTTGATAAAATAACTTAAAATACCTACCGCTTGCCTCTGGGTACTCATTCACAGTTTCAACTGGCCACTGCTGTTGTTTCGATCCCAAAGGTTGGAGATGGCCAGGCAAAAGACTGTAGTCAGTTGTGCTAACGAATTCCAAAGCAACAAGAAATGTGTAAGCTACCAATACCTTAACGACCGCCGCTTTCTGTGCCATTTGTGCAAAATTAGGCTAGGTACTCGTGGTACGATAATAATTACGCTGTTCACACTGTGCTAACATAGAACCAGCCAACGGTGACTTTCACTGACTTGGTAAGAATGAGGAAGACTTCTTCTCTGGGTTTAATGGGGAAAGAAATATTGTTGCGGTTGTTAACTGGGTTGTTGTTCAAAAGGATTTTTGCCCACCCCTTTCATAAAAAGTGAACTGGGGACGAAATCTCTGAACAGCAGCACTCATTCCAGCCCCTACAATTCGGAAAGTCATCTGCTTGCATGTGGAACAACTGCATTGGTCCCGTTAGAATTTCTTGTCTAATTCTAAAATGAAAACTCCTATACTTACATTATTCGAAAACTCATTTTTAAATAATCTTGTTGGGTTTTCAGGTCGGATCAGTTCAAAGTGGTTTCCAAATGCTTTTTTCGGATTTACACCCGGATACCATCGAAGCATGTCAAAATATCCCTGTCTTTACAAACATACACAGCATCCACATATACACGAAAAAATAAGGGGAAGAAATGAAATTTTAAATATTATAACTAAGTTTGATTCTTAGACAGATTATCATAATATCATGGCATTTTGAGGGGGATGGGGTTCCGGGAGCCCTGAATACCCCCAGATCCCGCCCTGCGTTTTTTCTGAATGAAGTCAAGTCAGTGAAAGAAGAAGCCAAGTTTAATTTAAATACTATGCTGGACGTTCGATTTTACTTTTGTTGATACCAGACTTTCGATATTTTTTTTACTTTTGTTGAAGCCAGACGTTTGATTTTCATTTTGTTGATTAGTTTCTGAAGTTATATGAAAGGAAAGCACATCGAGGTTACACTAAAAAAAGAGAAATAAAAGGCTTTGCAGGAACCTGAAAAGGTGAAATCCGCTAAAGATGTTGCTGTCAAGTTTAACGTACCAGGAAATACCCTTTCTATAAAGAAAAAAATATGAAAGATATTATACATTCGTCACCAAGTCGACAAAGAGGAAATCTCAGTGTATGTGAAAAAGTTAGTCAAGCCTTGCTGAAATGGTTCACATCAATGTGTGGGAACAACATTCCCATCAATGGGCCAATTCTTTTGAGAACGCTCGTGAATGTGCTGATCTATTTTATTACAAAGATATTCAAGCATGAAACAGGAGGAAAGAAAGATACGTTTCCTATTGTTGAAATATGGAAGTTCCAGGTTACCTCTAATACAAGGTTTCTACAACCTGGAAATGTTATAAAATCCTGGAAAATGACTGATATTCCCAAAATGTCAAGGAATTTGACGTCAAACGTGTGGGGATCCTCCTGTATCCACTCTTATACTTTGTTTTTGTACTTGTCATGTACTCCGTTATTGTATTCTTCAATTTATTTAAAAATCGAAATCGGGTTTTTTTTGTGGCATAGATGTAGGTACATAACAATACCAATATCATGTAAAAGGTGTACAAAATAAAATATAGAAGTGGATAAAAAGATGAGTACAAATACACATTATGTATCAGATCAATTTAAAAGCAAAACAAAAATGTTTTAACTGAAAGTAACACTTCTTTCATAGTGGCCCTTTAAGTAACTCACATAACACAAAATGGCATACACATACTGATGAATATATTACATGAAAAAATGTTGTAATACTAAAATATTTTAAAAACTAGGTGGATTGCACAGTGTATTTGTTTTCTTGTTCTCTCTGCATAATGTTGAACAGATGTATTTCACATTTAAATTCAAATCCGTCTAAGTTTCACACCGTTATACATAGATGACAAAGGTCCTGGAGTATTAATCCTAAGCAAAACATGACATTTTGCTACCTCTAGTGTTATGATCATCCCTATTGCACATTAATTGAAAAATATATTCTTCTAGTATTTGAAAATATCCACTACGAAAAGTGGTATACAACGGGAAAAAATAACACGATATTTTAAGTAAGATCATTTTTATGAAATATCTGGAGAATCAAACAAAGTGACATCTGAAATGACTGCATCCTGGAAAGAGACGATAATGCCTACAATTTTTTCAGGGTGCAATTCATGGTACATCTGCAAGATAGTGCAATTTTGTCTTAGTTACGAATGGCGTCAATGAAAACGCGCTACTTTAAAGGGGCGAAGTTGTTCAGGCGGCAAGCAAAGTAGGATGCGTTTAACTAGCATGGCCGCTTCAAATGCTCTTGGTGAAAAACTTCTGATACTTTTTGTTGGAAAATCTGCAAAACCAAGATGCTTCACACATGTTTCTGAGTTACCATGTCGTTACAGGCATAATAAAAAGCCCTGTGTGGATAATGCACTTTTCATAGAGTTGTTGCGAGAGATCAATCTTAAATTTGGAAGAGGAGGGAGAACATTGTCATGATAGCATACAACTGCCCACCACACCCTGATGTATCAGTGCTGAATGCAATTTTCCTGCAGTTCTTACCACCAAACAGTACATCTTGTACACACCTGATGTATTCTGGAGTCATTACATATGATTATTTCAGTTACTTTGTCTCTTTGCTAATAAAAACCGTCCCGCATTTGTATGACATGTAAAAGTTATATATTTGAATAATTAATTCTTTTGAAACAAAACAATCAGTTCTTTATTCACGTCCAAGTCCCCGAAGGTCCCAGTAATTACACAGGAAGACTTTGTTTCAGTCAGTGATTTACAAATTTCAATAGCCATGGGCATTGCTATCATGGTTTTAACAAAGTTTAACATCACGTCTCATGTTAAGGGATATTATGCGTGTATGAATGAATTAAAACTTTTGATTGGGAAAGGTCTGAAATCCCTCCCCCATCCCGAGCCCGAAAATATAGTCAACAAAGATGTAGTAGCTGTAGTTAAAGACACTGACATTGTGAGTTGCAGATGAAAGGAAAAAACGGCCGATTTGAGGAGTTTATATTTTATTTTCTTAGAGCAAATCAATTTAGCTCAAAGTGAATCAAAGCATGTGGATCAGCAATGTGTTAATGAAACAGTAGGCTGCTTAACAATAGTCAGGGTCAGAGTTTAACGAATGACAGTATCTTATGTAAATCATAACTATTACCAAATAAGAGGTTGGAAAATTGTATATAAAAAGTTATTGTAAGCTGAATTCGAACGTGGGATGGTGATTGTAAAATTTAATAGACTCTCGAAATAAAATACAGCCCTTCATTATTGAATGAAAGTTCTCAATTCCTATTTTCATCACCATATTACCAAAAAGAGGAGTTGAAGTTTTGATGCCAGATTAAATTTGAAAAAGGCAAAACATATTGATATTATTTCTAATACATTTGAAAGTGTCCACTAGATCAACTTCGTCAAATAAATCCCGGACTAATTGATATTGACGCTTGTAGTGCCACGAACAAATCGCAAGCTTTCACTGCAGCAGAAATAGAGTGTGATTTTACTGAAGAGTGTGCTGCATCATTGATGGAGGTTGAAAGTGATAGTGATGAAGAAGAAGCCACCATGTTTACATGTCCTTCTCGAATTTTTTTTTGGGTTTTATCGTCAATCTCTCAAGTAGCTTGGGCTCAGACGATACCCTTCAGGAGTCACTAGTAGCAAAAAGATCATCTGATAATGCGAGTGATTTTAAGACAGAGAAGCCATATATTCTCACAAATAATAATCAAGTGTAAAAAAATAGGATTTTCCTTATCATAGCAAGAGACGTATAATTATTTCTTGTGTCTTTGACAAACTGCTTTAGAACCCCCCCCCCCCACACAACCCAGCTTCATACTTCACAAAAAAAAATTAACAAATACTTAACACAAAACTAAAAAACATAAAAAAATGAGATAAAACGAGGCAAAAAAC
>RDPX01000262.1:370021-462539 GCA_003991215.1 Morbakka virulenta
AATTTACAGGATGCACTTATGACAATTGATTTTTGGGGGGAATTTGCTTTTTGCCCTTGTTTTCTTACTACAAAAAACCAGTTGATTTAGAATTAATAAACAAATATATATATATATATATATATATATATATATATATAATATGAGTGCTAAGCTCATGGCCATAGATGTAAATTGGCAAATTATAATATATACAATATATATATATATATATATATATATATATATATCAGTAACATGGTGATAGTAGAGAAAAAGTTACAACTGTATACCAGTTACAGTCTGTAGTGTACAGTTAATTTGTACACTTTAGAGGCATTATAGATCTGGATATGATGGCATTGTTTTTCTCCAATATTGGCTTTACCTTCATTCAAATGCTTTTAAGGTAAAGTTTAGTATTTGTATTAGTTTTTGCCCAACCTTTTGTATCAAGAAAAGTATCAATTTATTAGGCATAAAGGTTATTAGTGACAACTTTCCACCAATTTGTAGCAACCTGAGAAGTAGTGTATGTTAAGTTACTATACTGTGGAGTATTTTACACACCTTCCTGATTTAGCAGGACTTACAATCTTTGCATAAATATCTTCCTTTTGACACTTTCAAATTAATTATTAATGTTTAGTATGTATTTATTTACTTCATAGGAGCAAAGACCAGTACAGAAGCCACAGAAAAATGGCAAGTGCATATTCGGGATGAATAATTATGATGTGCTTTATTATTATGTACATACTTTTCATTCTCAGATACTTCATTTGCCAGCTTTCTTTTTACCTCTTCCCCTAGTGATTGTATATTTTATTAAAGACCATAAATCTTAAGAAATTAAATCATTTCAAGTTGCTCTTGAACATTTTTTACTGCTTTCATTAAAAAATCCCAGACCAGGAGGCAGTTTATTCCACTCCTTCACAACACCTGTTTCGATTGCATTTTACTAGCAGAACTTTTGGAACAATCAAAGGCCATTTAATAAACAAATTTTGTCAGAATGGTGTAGGACCAAATGCCATATATGACATAAAGAGACTGCCCTGAAGCACCTTTACAATATTGTTGGGACAAGTGAAATTGCATTATTGAATATTTTGATATTAGACAGCAAGGTAGGATTTAAACAATTTGTATGAATTTGACAAGTAACTTAAGACTGGGTAAGTCACCTCTCTTATCTGTTTGACTTCATCATGCCATTTAGCTTAATGTATAACAGACAGCTTGCGAACAGCTTTCTTTAAGTTAAGCATGTTGATTTCTGATAATCCACATAGGTCTATCAAGGTTTTATATATCATTTTAACCTGTCATGAAAATATAAACATAAAACCACTTAAACTAATACCATATTGAAATCCTACACCTATGATCATAGTATAGAAATGTTAGCAAAGAACACCACACATGCTAGTGCTATGAACATTACAATACAACATTTTAGCAAGCACAAGGCAAGTTTAGGTTCTCAAGTATTTGATAAGTATGATTACTAAGTGCAGCGATTATTAAGTGCCTTCTGTGGAAACTGCACAACAAATGCCATAGAAACTTATTTTGTTCTAAATAAGAAGAAACATGCATGTGCTACCCTTTTAATTGCTTACATTTGATTAGGTTAATATTGGTGGATAGTTGCTTTTCTGGGCTATGTCTTTGCCTAGGAACATATTTGCTCTTCAGATCAGTTATCTTGATTTTATCTCTATTTCTTTTCCTCTTTTATGGAGGACTTTATGGGTTGTTCCAAGGGGCACCATGAACTATATGTATAACCCAAACACTCATAACTGATAGATTTTGATTTCCCATGTCAGATCTTGATATTTTTCTAACTTTTAACAAATTATTTCAACTCAGATGTATTGCTGAATGCTGAAGTTAAGTAACAGATACTCATTCTATTCCATCATTCTGTCACTGATGTCCAAGTGTGGATGCTTTGCTTCTATAATATGATCTGTTTATATGTTAGAGTTCTACAGAATGATGGTAATGTTGTTGTCCATTGTTATTTCTGTTTTATGTTTGTATCATTTCCTCTTTACATTGAGCTGTATTTCATGTCCTGGCAAATCTTTTTTCATTGCCCATTTGTGGTCTCATTGAATCTCTCTTACTGAAAGTTCTCTGGCATCTTGCTGTAGTGATTAGGTGACTTACTGCTCCAATAGCCTGCAAACATAGTTGATGTAAGGTATATATGTCAGAATGTGTTAGTTTCAATCTTTGCTTTGTTCTGACTTACCCTAATTACTTGCACCCTTACAGCTGTGATGAGCCTTGTTAATTCCTGTTGTCACTTAAGACTTCTGGTGACCTTATAGATCAGCTTTCTTCATTAGGGACCACCTTGAAACAGCTTTGTTGGCTCATACAATGTTTTATTTGACCCCTATTTAACTTTGTCTACTCATCTCATTCTTTGTCTCCCTCTCCTGCTTCCTCTGGTCTTTCCTAGCATTATCATGCTTTCCGTTTTCCCTGCTCTCATTGCATGGCCAGTGGTTGCTTTACAGTCATAGATTCCAGTTATGTCTGATTATTGTTAATACTTCTGCATTTGTCTTCTTCTCTGTCCACAATATCCGGATCAACTTGTGACAGGGACCATTCTTCAAATGAGTTGTTTCTTTTTCTTTGAGGTATATGGATTCTCCAGCTCTCGCTTCCAAACAACACTAATGGAAAAACCATGGAGTTTACTATTTGGACTTTTGTATCTTTCTTTATGTTCTTGACTTGTATTAAGCCATAGAGATTGGCCATCACCATCTTACCTAGCATTAGCCTTCTCTTAATTTCTGATGCACAATTTCTGTCACTCAATTCTGGCACCTAAGAAGACAAATGATTCAACATTGTCCACTTGCTCATTTTCAAACTGAAATTTGTCAATATTGGCAGTTGACATCACTTTTGTTTTTCGCATGTTCAGCTTCAAACTTGCTTTGGTACTCTCATCTTTAACCGTTTTTAGCAATTTGTTTAGGTCAGCCTCTGACCTGCCAGCAATGCCGTATCATCGGATACCTAAGGATGTTAGTCTTTAGTTTGCCAACTTGAATACCAGCCTCTTTTTCATCAATCTTTGAAGGTGTTATGCATCCTTGCATAACACCTTTGCCTATATAAACCCATTCTGTATCTCCACAGTCAGTTCGAACAATAGCTTCTTGATTACTATAGAGGTTGTGCAGGAGAATTATCATATGTTTTGGAACCCCCACCCCTCTCAGAACTTTCCAAAGCAATCCATTCTTCTGGCATCTCTCGCCATAATTCTTCTTTGGTATAGGAATATACACTGACTGCTTCCATTCTCTTGGCCAACTCAAGGTTTCCTATATTTGATTACACAGTGAAGTCAATACTTTGACCCTTGCTCTCCAGCTGGTTTAACCAACTCGATAGGTATTTTGTCGATTCAAGAAGTTTCGATTCGGCAACTGCTTTAATGCCGATCTAACTTCACTTTCTAAAACATTGGGTTCTGGTGTCATTTCTTTTGGCACAAACCCAGTTGTCATTGCTGTGCCCCTCTTGTATAGTTTTTCTGTGTATTTCTGTGTACGATAGAAACATTTTTAGTACAGCCTTTGATCTGTACACTAATGATCCTGTCGTTTACCAGGTTGGATCCTAAGACACACCTAGACATTCTCTTATTACAAATAATGGCAATCCGTCACTGGTTTATTAGACACGAACTGCTGTTGAACCAGAAACCAGGGAAAACGGAAGTACTTTTGTTTGGAACTTCGAAAAGTTTAAGCACATTGACCAGAGAGATTGACGCGAAGCTAATGGATAAAAAAATCAACATTACAAAACATTACATGAACCTGGGCGTAGAGCTAGATCTTACACTAAACTTTAATTAACATTTCGGTGAAACGTTCAAGAAGATGAATGCACAACTCTGCTTATTGAACTGAACGAGAGCATTCCTAACAGTAAATGCCACGCTTTTCATTGTCAACATGATGATTTTACCTTTTATTTTCATACTGTTGTATGCTGAAGCCTACGTTCTATCAAAACCAGGTAAACTGAATTACATCCTTTGAACGGCGTGCTCGAGAAATGTTGGTATCTGGGCAACAACTGGCACGTAGCATAAACATGATTATTGCGGAAAACGATGAGTTTGTCTGTTTGTGCAAGATATCATTCTTGCAAATGTGAAAACTGTTTGAAAATTACTCGACTGTTGCAAAAATAAGAGTAAATGCAAGAAGCAAAAAATTTTTGTGCATATTCCAAAAATCAAGTTGAAATATGGGAGACAATCGATATATGGGAGCTAAGGTTTTTATTGATCTCCCAGGAAAACCTCAGAAGTAAATAAAGAGGTAATGATTTTAAAAATGGCCTAAAAATCAATTCATTTTTAGATTTTTATGTAATTTTGAATGTTTCATTCAGACACACTACGTCATACTTTACACTTGTATCTCGTTGAAACAACGTCTTGTGTCAGGTGTCTTTTATCTTACAGTCTTACTTGTTAGTGTCTAAACAAATTGTACATTTATAGAAATGTTCTATCCTGTATAAATATTTATGAATAAATAAATTAATTAAATGGATAAATAGATAGATAGATAGATACATACATACATACATATATATTACATACATATTATATACATATAAACATACAAACATGCATTCTTAAGTTGCTTAAAATATCACATCAACATGAGCTGTTCATTTGTGTAGTAACCATCAAACGCATTTTCTGTGATATATTACAGCAACATTCAAATGATTAAAAGAAATTGAGTAGGGCATTGACAGTCGACACCATTAGAGTCGGGTGTTTTGTGTAATATTGTACGAAACTGTATATTTTACGTATCTGATGTATTTTTATTTATTTTCCAACTCCTTAACTTCATTGCTCGCTGGTGAATGATGCGAAGTTTCAGTATTTAAAGACATTTCCCACCCATGCCTCTCATGGTCTTCGTGTTAAAAAGTTTTTAAAAAAAATATTAAATGTATATAGTTTTATTTCCATCAACTGGACCTGTATTTTGGGGTTATTTTTTACTTCTGTTCAGTAATGAATCGAACCAGATATAATAAGGATTTTTATTGTTCCANCATTCTCTTGGCCAACTCAAGGTTTCCTATATTTGATTACACAGTGAAGTCAATACTTTGACCCTTGCTCTCCAGCTGGTTTAACCAACTCGATAGGTATTTTGTCGATTCAAGAAGTTTCGATTCGGCAACTGCTTTAATGCCAATCTAACTTCACTTTCTAAAACATTGGGTTCTGGTGTCATTTCTTTTGGCACAAACCCAGTTGTCATTGCTGTGCCCCTCTTGTATAGTTTTTCTGTGTATTTCTGTGTACGATAGAAACATTTTTAGTACAGCCTTTGATCTGTACACTAATGATCCTGTCGTTTACCAGGTTGGATCCTAAGACACACCTAGACATTCTCTTATTACAAATAATGGCAATCCGTCACTGGTTTATTAGACACGAACTGCTGTTGAACCAGAAACCAGGGAAAACGGAAGTACTTTTGTTTGGAACTTCGAAAAGTTTAAGCACATTGACCAGAGAGATTGACGCGAAGCTAATGGATAAAAAAATCAACATTACAAAACATTACATGAACCTGGGCATAGAGCTAGATCTTACACTAAACTTTAATTAACATTTCGGTGAAACGTTCAAGAAGATGAATGCACAACTCTGCTTATTGAACTGAACGAGAGCATTCCTAACAGTAAATGCCACGCTTTCCATTGTCAACATGATGATTTTACCTTTTATTTTCATACTGTTGTATGCTGAAGCCTACGTTCTATCAAAACCAGGTAAACTGAATTACATCCTTTGAACGGCGTGCTCGAGAAATGTTGGTATCTGGGCAACAACTGGCACGTAGCATAAACATTTTTATTGCGGAAAACGATGAGTTTGTCTGTTTGTGCAAGATATCATTCTTGCAAATGTGAAAACTGTTTGAAAATTACTCGACTGTTGCAAAAATAAGAGTAAATGCAAGAAGCAAAAAATTTTTGTGCATATTCCAAAAATCAAGTTGAAATATGGGAGACAATCGATATATGGGAGCTAAGGTTTTTATTGATCTCCCAGGAAAACCTCAGAAGTAAATAAAGAGGTAATGATTTTAAAAATGGCCTAAAAATCAATTCATTTTTAGATTTTTATGTAATTTTGAATGTTTCATTCAGACACACTACGTCATACTTTACACTTGTATCTCGTTGAAACAACGTCTTGTGTCAGGTGTCTTTTATCTTACAGTCTTACTTGTTAGTGTCTAAACTTTCGAGACTTTTTATGATGACGCGAATTAATAACAAATTTTGTATAAGTTAGTTTTGTACAAATTGTACATTTATAGAAATGTTCTATCCTGTATAAATATTCATGAATAAATAAATTAATTAAATGGATAAATAGATAGATAGATAGATACATACATACATACATATATATTACATACATATTATATACATATAAACATACAAACATACATTCTTAAGTTGCTTAAAATATCACATCAACATGAGCTGTTCATTTGTGTAGTAACCATCAAACGCATTTTCTGTGATATATTACAGCAACATTCAAATGATTAAAAGAAATTGAGTAGGGCATTGACAGTCGACACCATTAGAGTCGGGTGTTTTGTGTAATATTGTACGAAACTGTATATTTTACGTATCTGATGTATTTTTATTTATTTTCCAACTCCTTAACTTCATTGCTCGCTGGTGAATGATGCGAAGTTTCAGTATTTAAAGACATTTCCACCCATGCCTCTCATGGTCTTCGTGTTAAAAAGTTTTTAAAAAAAATATTAAATGTATATAGTTTTATTTCCATCAACTGGACCTGTATTTTGGGGTTATTTTTTACTTCTGTTCAGTAATGAATCGAACCAGATATAATAAGGATTTTTATTGTTCCAGAAATTTTGATATCGATGCATTCAGTTGGAATCTGTGGATCAGACGTGCATTATTTGAAACATGGAAGAATTGGTGATTTTGTTGTCAATGCACCTATGGTTCTTGGGCATGAATCCAGTGGAGTAGTTACTGAAGTTGGTGAGGGTGTAAACCACCTAAAGAAAGGTAAAAGACTTATAATATGATCTTTAATTTGAATATCATGCCTTTTTGGTTCAGTTCTAAGTAACTTACTTTTCTAGATTTTTAAGAGACAATATATTGATTTGAGGTGATTGTTATGAAAACTGAGGTAGACAGGATATCACATTTAGGACCAGAATGTTTGTGATACCACAGGTGACGGAATTTTAGTTAATGGGAAGCACATTATAGAGCGATGGTGGAGTGAATGCGTAGGTTACCCGAAGAAACAAGTGTGGCTGGAACAACTGGAAAAAGATGACTGGCGTTTTTGCGACAAAAGAATTGCACCAAAGATGAAGGGAAAAATGGATAAAATAGTAGTGCAACTGGCTATGCTTAATGGACTGGAAACTCTGCCACTTAGTGCCCGGGACACCAAGAGACTAGAGGTGGCAGGGATGAAATTGTGCAGATGGACATGTGGACATACGTTACGAGATCACGCGAGGAATGATAATGTTAGAGAGAGAATGGATGATGAGAACATCACAGAGAGATGCAGAAGAGCAAGGCTGAGATGCTTCTGGTATGATAAAAGGCAGGAAGAGAACTATGACTACCGGACAATAGTGGAGGTGCCACCACCTGGTAGGAGAGGAATAGAACGTTACTTTCCGCTTCTGATTTGACTGGGATGTTTCTTTTGTTAGGTTTTCGTGGAGCTCATGTTTAAGCGTTTTCTTTATTATGTTCCAGTAAATACAGCCGTTTTACGTTTTCCTGTGTACAGATATACTTCGCTTTCAATCAGTTCCTTTCTTTCACTGTTGGGCCAGTTGGTTTAAATTTGCAGAAATCATAATGCAACGCTCAGACATACTTAACGATGATCAGACAGGATTGATAAAAGTGAAAGTTTGATGGCACTATCTTGTCTCTCTTTATATCTGAGTGAGACCCTACAGTGCCCTAGAGTTTTCTTAGCTAAAAGAGGTTAAAAGCTTGTTGATGCGGAAGTTTTCAAGCGGTATGTCGTGACAGACATGTCCACTAGCGCAGTGAGAGTTTTTCTGTTGATTTCAATTTTAATTGGAGCTTGCTTAATTCCTGGTTTACCTGCACCAGCAGTCAAAGCAGTTAGCTGAGGACCTGCAGCAGATAAGTTCTTTGGTTTAGCAGAGCTTGATAGACTCACTTTTTGATAATCCTTTTCACCACAGTTTTTACTTATGGCTTCTCTGGCCGAACGTTTACCGTGGGAATGTTTGCCAAATCCACAGTAGAAACATTTTGCTAAGGTTTAAACAGGATTAGCAAAAAAAAACCTCTTTAAAAAAGTTAAAAAAATTTCTCTACCAATGAAGCCAAAACTTAGAAACCCTTAAAACGCTTTGTTCCACATAATCTTTTTAGGGCAAAGGATGCGATTCACGATGATTAAAGTGTAACTAATTCATTTGGAATGTAATGAAAAAAATTTATGCAAGATAGGAGTCTTTATAATACTTGGCTTTATTTTTAAAGCAGACATTAACCAAACATGTACAGTGAAATAATGTTTTCATTCTTATATAAAAACATTAAGCAGGTATAACCTGCTTCAATAGTTAAAAGTTAGCGATAGCTTGTCCAGTTTATTCAAAACGGCTAAACAGCGTTTTTGGCCATAAAGCTTTACCCTTGTGGCCCCTTTACCAGCACATTATCCGAAACTCTTAGGAAAAGAGTGGTGGAAAAGTTATCCAAACCCCCTGGTCAGGAGTTTGTAACATCTGGTCTCCATTAGCAATCTACTTGTCATATTCTACAGTATAATATTTTTAAAACTATTTATGTCCAAGCCGGTACCTGGATACGGTGTATGCGACCAAATGGAATAATAAAGGCTACAATGATTTGCCCATTCTGCCCATTCTGTCATATGGTTTCCATTAAAAGCATTGACTGTTTAATTTGACCGCGAATATATATATATCTATATATATATATATATATATATATATATATATATATATATATATATATATATATATATATATATATGTGTGTGTGNTAATATTTTTAAAACTATTTATGTCCAAGCCGGTACCTGGATACGGTGTATGCGACCAAATGGAATAATAAAGGCTACAATGATTTGCCCATTCTGCCCATTCTGTCATATGGTTTCCATTAAAAGCATTGACTGTTTAATTTGACCGCGAATATATATATATATATATATATATATATATATATATATATATATGTGTGTGTGTGTGTGTGTGTATAGAAGGGTTTTTTTGCTGATTAAACCTCACCTTGTTATTTCTCTTTTTGCTTGAGTATTTAATGATGTTTGTATAGCAAAGTATTTGCATACGTTCTTATACCACAACTGGTATGAAACTAGTTTTTTTACTTTACAGGACGATGTGTTACACGTATGTGCAAAAATATTATTAATGCACATTCAGCTACGGGTCGTGTATATCAAAGAGGATGATATTTGAATACCAGTCACTTAAAATTATTGATACATTTTTTTCTAATCTAAGGTGATCGTGTTGCTATTGAGCCTGGAGTACCTTGCAGGGTTTGTAGCTTTTGTAAGGAAGGGAAGTACAACCTGTGTCCAGACATTGTTTTCTGTGCCACTCCTCCTTACCATGGATCTCTTTGCAGATATTATGTTCAAGCTGCCGATTTTTGCTACAAGTGAGTTGCAATAAAATTTTAATGCGTTGAACTACCGACTATTCACAGTTTCTATCAATACCTAAATTAGGTGTTGTTTTTGAATTCATTGTCAGTTAAATCCAGTTCCCGTACGTAGTTGTTTGTTAAAAGTATGGACTGTCCAGGACGTCCTTGAGGTGTAAAATGAGGAGGCAGGGGTAGACTGCTGCGACTTAAGTTTTTGGTATTGAAAAATTTGGTGCAGGTATTTTTTTCATCCTGCAAAGATTAACGTTAACTAGTTTCACATATTTGATCTTAATAGATTCTTTACTAGCTTGTTATAGTGGTTTGATCTTCTCACTACCCAGGGTAGTATTATTATTATTATCTTTTTTAATTTTTTATCAATTTTTTTATTTTAACACAGTGATGACATTCACCACAAAATGTTTTTAATAACTCATGGAGAATTATCATATGGGGTCACAACAATATTGACAGGGAAATGCGTACACACATACACATTCTTAGTCATATTCTTCAATCTTTGGTATCCTTTATGCTCGGGGTGAGTGGAATGGATTATTCTTCTCCATGCTTCTCTGCCCTGTACACCGTCTGCGCGAATTCCCCTTCCTCGCACCCCTTTCTCCTGGACATCGCTCCATCTCCGTCCCACTCTACCTGGTGATCTCTTTCCTGTTACGCTCTGTTTTCAGGCCATCTTATTAGGGTTAATGACCTTTCGATGTACAACATGACCAAACCACCTGAGGCTAGCTTCTTTTATCTTCTCATGTGTAACCAAATATTGGCACTTCTCTTAATCCAAACATTAGTTAGGTGTTCCAACAGAGATATTCCCAGAATCTATTTCAAAGTTCTTATTTCTGTTGTCGGGTAGAGCTCTTCTTCCTTCTTTCTAATAGTCCATGTTTCTGCTCCGTAAACCATTACCGGCCCGATAACTCTCGTATAACCTTGACTTTCAGCGTCCTTGGCTTCCTCTGGTTGCATATAAAGTCTGCTCACTTCACGAACTTTGCTCCAATGCACCTGGAGTCGACTTTGTACGTCTTTTTCACATCGTCCCTTCTCTTGTATAACGGACCCCAAGTACTTGAACTGATCCTCATGATACAATTCTGCTTCATTCCTATCAACAATTCGTTATTTCCCGCTCAATAAAATCTCTCTCTTCCCTGCATTCACTCAATCTGTTGCTTTTCATTGCTCTCTGCCATTATATAACACGGTCTTAGAGTTTTCCTCTGGTTCCTACAGTTATTGCAAGGTCGCCTGCGTATAGGGGCTCGCAGATGTCCTCTCTCCGAACCATACTCGTGATGTAATCCAAGAAAGTGTTAAATAGGGAAAGGGCTCAAGGCTGAGTCGTAATGGATATCTATACTGATCGAGAATGCCTCGGATCGTTTTACATTTGACTGGATTCAGTTTTCACTACCCGGTTACATTTTTTTGGACCTATTTGACGAATTTTTTCGAGACACCTTTTTTCTCAGGCGCCAGTACACAGTCTTTCTAGGTACTCTGTCAAATGCCTTTTGAAGTTGTACAAAAATGGCACACAGGTTGTTGAAATCCTGCTGCCAGCCCGCTGTAATATCTTCATGGTCATATAATATTGTGTCATCCCAACTCTTCACTGGTACTATTTGCCCTATGTCTTTTGCTTCATTGGCCTTTGTCTTTGCTACCCTTTCCACAGATTTTTATTCCTACTAGGCATCCACATCCTTGTGCCATTCTCTGGTCCCGCCATTTCGCATGTGCCACTGCCATTTTTGCGGCATTATCAGTTCTTCTGTATGCTTGCGCTTTACTTTCATCACTCGGTTCCTTCCAGTTCTTTAACGTTATCTTTTAAAGAGCTACTGCTTCCATGGCCTTGTTATCCCACCACCAGCTTTTACTCACTCTCCCTCTTTGATCGGAAGTTCTCCTGTAGTCTTGCTCTGATAGTCTCCATCACGGATTCGCACTGCGTAGTAACAAACTGTCTGGTATACCTTGCTTTAGCTTAAACATGCGTATTGTCTAAACTTTGTAGTGTTTTCTCCTTCCAATGTCGAATAGTTTATCCTGGGGATCTGCTTCACCCTTGATGCCCCAGAAAATATGTCCATTTAACATATTGCACCAATGCCCTTTGGTGGCTAGAAGCAGCCTCTGTAAGTATGGTCATGCAATCTCTTAATACGGCCTTTGTCTCCATACCTCGAGGGAACGTAATCTACTTGACTCTTTCCTCTTCTGGTTTTGTACCTTATCAGGTGTCTATCTTCCTTTGTAAGCTATGTGTAACAGCGCAAGTTGAAACTCTCTGCCATTCTCTTCCACTATATTGATTTCTTATTGATTTCTTATTGATTTCTTTGCCCGAATCCGTGGCCACCATGAACTTAACTGAAGTCACCAGTCATCAGCCTTCTCTCCCATACTAACAAACTTGCATGCTTGCCCTGTACGTGGTTTCAAAATTTTCAGCCTGAAAATAAGTAAAGTGAATCTTTTTGTACTACCTTTAGGCCTTCGAAAAGGATGGCAATCAATGTTGCCTTTGGTGAATTCAGTGCCAAAAAACTTGGAAATCAAGGGAGAAACAGTTGTTCAAGATGTTACTTGCTAAAACTAAATTTGGGTAGATACTTTAAATTACATATAGAGAAAAGAACCAAACGTGTCTGTAAGCAACGAAATAGCTAGGAAAGCTTGGCAGGACCTACTTTAGACCAACCATTTATTCCAGATGTTACGTCAAATACACTTACTTCATCACGAATAAAACTCTTGTGTCATTCTATTTGCACAGTAACAGGCAAAATTCCATCCATTGACTGCTGCCACCCAACCTTCAAATACTACCCATGCCAATCTTGCACTGAGGCAGACCGAAATTTCTGGACAACTGCATGATGCCATTTTTGGAGGAAAAACAAACACACTAAGTTCGTCTTTCAAATACCAGTTTCCTTTTTTTTTACAACCAGCTTTAAAATAATTTCTTCTTCCTTGTAACGTGGGTGCGCGACTCTTGGGAGAAGAAACAGTCGGCTAGTGTATCTGTACCTCTACTCGTTTGAATGCCACTGCCAACGTCACATCAGTATGGACTTGGTATGCTCTCGCTATTATTCCTATTGTTAACAGCCTGTCTAAAGCTTGCTGCCCACATTGTACCACATCCTTTTCACCAGCATCTCCTGTCAACACGCTAATGCACCTCTTTCATGGCCCTCTCTTCCCAGTAAGCTGCATCCACAGAAATCTTTTTGCAGGATTTGCCATTCTGTTATCTCACATCGGGGCCAAATAATCTTAATTTACCTGCAGGTATTCTTATAGTGTTATCTTGCACCTACGCTGTCCGACATGTTTTATTTCTGATAGGGTGTTGCTTTAACAATGCCCGGAATGACCATACGAGCATTCTCACATCGTGTCATCTTAAAATCTCTAGTACATTGTCTAGTGCCTTGTCTAGTGCCTTGTCTAGTACCTTGTCTAGTACCTTGTCTAGTACCTTGTCTAGTACCTTGTCTAGTACCTTGTCTAGTACCTTGTCTAGTACCTTGTCTAGTACCTTGTCTAGTACCTTGTCTAGTNGACATGTTTTATTTCTGATAGGGTGTTGCTTTAACAATGCCCGGAATGACCATACGAGCATTCTCACATCGTGTCATCTTAAAATCTCTAGTACATTGTCTAGTGCCTTGTCTAGTACCTTGTCTAGTACCTTGTCTAGTACCTTGTCTAGTACCTTGTCTAGTACCTTGTCTAGTACCTTGTCTAGTACCTTGATGAGTATTATCTGTTATGCTTAAATCGTCTAAAAGATCAGAAGGTGTGTAGACCACTGTGCTAGTAAATGACCTCCTTATCGCTCATCACTCACCGGATATTTTTTTGAAAAGAGGAATGGCTATCATTTCTGCTTTTAATATATGTTATTAGGAATTTTTAATTTTTTTTTCGCATTAAATCTTGAGGCTCACAAACGTCGTTGTGTGGTATTACTTTGTCTTTGCAGGTTACCAGATAACGTATCATTTGAAGAGGGTGCAATGCTTGAACCCTTGTCTGTTGGTGTTCATGCTTGTAGAAGAGCAGGTGTTTCAATGGGACATAAAGTCCTTGTATGTGGCGCAGGTCAGTGAAGCCTTTCCTTATACTGTTATGTTAAGTGGTAAAGTGATGGATAAATCGTAACATTATTGCATCCCTTCACTGATTCCAAGGGAAGTGACGATTAACGGTTTTTGAAAATACTCATGCCCTACAATTTATTTTTGAAAATGAAATTGTATCATTTTGAGCAAGTCCATTTAACTTGTAATTTCCCTACTCAGTAACGTTGCTATTCTGCATTCCAATCGTACCAGGATATGGGATATGGAATTAAACGTTCATCTGGTGGTATGAGGTTTTCCCCAACAAGTATCTGCATACGTTGTAGCTTTTGTAAGCTTAGACTTTGCCTGGAGATCTTAAAACCTATCACTGTAATCCGTTATTTCATAGCTTATTGTATGGATCTTTTAGTTTCCATACAGGGTCTCCAGAATATAGTGGCGCAATAAAAATACTCACTTTAGTGCAATTTGAATTCTCAGAGTTAACTTGTGGATGGCCAACCAGAATGTTAAATACCTATTTCCCTAGTCCTTGCCCTAGTTATGTTTAACAATAGTTGGTTTCACTAAGACAGGGAAAGGATTTTGAACCCTACGACAACATATTTAATTGTGGTTGGAACAGGATTTGTCAAGCCCAGCATTAAAAAAATGTAGATCGGCGGCCGCACATAATCATCATTGAGTTTAAGGGGCTACGCCTTACAACCAGCAGTAGTAACTAACAATTGAAGCATAAGAAGGTCACAAGAATTAGGTCGAGTGGGCAAAACGATCACTTTGATGTGAAAATATGTGGTTTATTTAAGCCAGCTGTCGCGTTTCATTTAGCTTTTCTGCCTGAATAGATCATTTCAAACATGGCTCTATACGAATACAAAACATCTGGTACCCATAACTAAGACTATCAACGCAATGACTGATTTTTATTTCTTTAATTACATGACAAGAATTTGGGTATTTTCCCCTTACTTTTCGTCTTTTAGGCCCAATAGGGTTAGTTAACTTGTTGGTAGCCAAAGCCTGCGGAGCAAAAGAAGTTGCAATAACAGGTAAAGTTGGACATTATTTCTTCATATTTAGAAACGTCCGCCATTCCCATTCTTCAGGTCTTGTTAGGTTGAAAGGGCTCAGTTTAATTAAAGTACCAAAGTGCACGGCCAAGATAAATTCCAATAAAGATTCTGCGGTGAGGGCAAGAGATGAATCCGAGAAGGTTCTTTACTTGGGAGCATGCCACTAAGATTTAAAAGATATGCTGGCTTAGGCCAATTTTGGCTAATTCTTTGTTACCCATGTACTTGAAATAAATGTTTCTTTGTGCTGGTGAATATTTCCCTCATCCCGACATTTCCACTTGGAATTAACACTTTTATATATTAAGTTCCCCGTACAGATAAATGTGTTAGGAAAATGTTTTGTGTTTTCAACAATCAGATTTCAGAAAGTTTTCTTGTATCGTACAAGGGCAAGGGTTTATACTACATAATATTTGTAAAAATATATACTGAAAGTATTATTCGTTTTAAAGAAGTTAAAAAAATATCTTACTGTACTGACAGTCAAAAGTTTGATAGTGGGTTATCTACCAAAACATTGTAATCAAAACCACATTTATTTTTGCTTAAACAATTTTCACAGGGGTCCTTGGATAACAAGACGCCCCATTCACCATGATACTCATCTGAAGCAAACCAGGCTTTTTAATGGTTATAAGAATTCTTATACAAATATTTGTCGTTTGTAAAATGTTTTGGAAAATATGAAATACCTTCCTTTTTATCTAAACTTAAGCCATTTCTTATTAACTAGTTTAACATTTTTGGGAAGTGTTTTGTCATTTATTTCCCAGGACAGGGCTTGCTTTCCAAGAAATGTAGTGTTATATATATGTATCATAGAGACCTTTATGAACATAGTGTCAATAAAATAATTCCAGAGTAATCACCGTTTCCTCTTTTGTTAAAGATTTAGACCAGGGAAGGTTAGAAATTGCTAAAAAGCTTGGTGCTGACTCAATATTTAAGATTGAAAGTCGAGATGGAAAAGAAGTAGCGTATACCATTGAAAAAACGTTTGGTTTGGCGGATAGAACAATTGAATGCACGGGAGCGGAATCTAGCATTCACACAGGGATTTATGTAAGTACTTGTTATGGATGAGCTGCTAATTTTATTCTTTTTATATTTTTCTTCACCAGAGATATTTGGTCGTTACAGAATATACGGAGATATTATATGTCCTCAGTTTTGCACGATGGTGCAACGCAACAAATTTTTGATACCGCAAAAGTCATGCTGTGAATTTTGAATGATTAATCATGTGGCATTCATTGCCTGAAATAGGCACTTACCAATAGCTAAAAAATTTGAAAATTTGATATATTGTAAAAGTGAAACGCTTTAACATAATTTTAGGATTCTGCTAACGATTAATTAATGGTAAATCAAAGAAAAGCATAAGACAGGAAAACAGGTAGAACATTTGAAATTGAAAATTTTCTATTTCACAATTTGTTTAATACTGGATTATTTTCAAATTTTATTAGATGCGAGATGAGTAATCTTTAACACGCCATTTTTCTGCGCCACATAGTAGTTGGCATAGCCATTTGCTGAGCTTCTTTTTCGTTCAGTAGGTCAAGGTCATTATTCCACAATGCCCTTTGGTATTTTATGTTTTGGAATCCTTGGGGGCAATTTTGAAGTGCAAGTTTCTAGAAGACCCTACCCAGCATCGCAAGGGTGGTTTAAGCCAAATATTGATTTCCCCGCTATTATTTATTTGTTTGATGCACATCTGCAGCATTTTGATGTGGTGTCGATCAAATTGACTTTACATACTGATGAGTGAGCAGTATTCACCCCAATTATTCAAATGGGTATTCTTATTATCCCCTATTACTGATATGAAAATATTCTGGGGGTTTGTAAGATAGAGTCGCAAACTTTTTCTGCATTGTGACCTTCAATTTGAACTAGGGATTTTCGAACACATTCGAAACTTGTTTTATTCCCCATAATTCTTGGTTTTGTTATCAATTTTTTTATTTTTGATACCTATAAACTTCATAAAATTCACATAAATAAATTAGTGGTTGAGTCATTAAAAATACCACTGTTGCGTAAATATGGCAAAAAATTTTTAAAGGTTTGTGGTTTTATCCATCTACATGTAGATAAATAAACGTTTAGCGACCATTGGATTGGCTCAGCAAAAGGTCATGTGGAAAGTAAAGGTCATAGTAAATAATCTTGTTCTCAGAATTTCAGGTTTTGGTGCAGGAGATGGTTTCAATAGAAAACAATTAGTATCTCACGTTGTTTCCTCCGATACCAGCGAACGTACACGATTAAGCCACTTCCATCATCTTGCACCCCAAAAATTTAATCACACTTCGTTTGTTGTTGTTTTTACTCTGGTGACTATTATAGGGTATTTTTTTCATGTACTTTGATAGGCAACAAAGTCCGGTGGTGTACTTGTTATAGTTGGAATGGGAAAATCGGATATATCACTCCCAATTGTAAACGCACTTGTCAGAGAAGTTGATATCAGAGGAGTATTCAGATATGCTAATTGGTAAGTGTAATTAGGATTTATATCGTCCTGGAATGGATTTTTCTTTGTTAATAAGGTAGATATTAACATACGGCTACAACTTACTGGCCATTTTCTTCACTTTCTGTTTTCAAAGATGTTAATAGTTTGAACAGTTTATTGTTTGGCAGAAATATGGTGGGCATTTTTCACAAATTTTGTTATAAATCATTATGCCTAAAATGAGTTTTAAGCTTCAAAAGAAAACGTTGGCTTATTTGCGGAGGAGTGGCAACGTGAGATGTTTCGTAGAGGGACGCTTTTGCAATGCACTTTGTTTGTATTAAGTCGTCCAATCATTTGGTGCCATTTTGTTTTGTTTTTGACAAGGATCAATTTTTAGTTGATGTTTGATCCATTTAAAACAAAATTATTAAAATATAATTGATTTAAGTATACATGTTGTAACCGGTCACTGTAAAACTTCTTTATTAAACAAGTAGTTAGGATGCCTGAACAATAGAGCGACTTAGTAATGACATCCTACTGTTTGTGTTATGGATGCAAAATTTGAAGGTTAAAGTGGAAAATGTGAGATTTGATCGCATTTGAGAAACCATAGAAAAGAAAACACAAATCGTACTCATACTAAAGCCTTCGCTAGGTTGTTCGCTGATCAAGATTTTAACAATTTTCTTCTTGAACTTTTCAACGACCCGCTTACCCCCCCCCATGATACTCTCCACTTGGCCACCAATCTTCAAATAAATGTCATTTTGAAATAATTTTTGAATTTACCTTGGAATATTTTGTTTTTTTTTCAAATTTGAATATTCTGGGTATCTCAGAGAAAAAACCCCACATATCGGTAGTCGTAGTATTGATTAGCAATGTTAAAAGAACTATATCAAAGTGTTTTGTTGTTTTTTCCCCAATATTTGACAGATGTCTTCCAAAAAGTCTGTAGAAATGCACATTTGATACTTGTCTTGGGTTTTTCCACTGTCTGCAAGAATAACTTGTACATCCGTTTATTAGCCGTGATCTGTGCTTTTTTACAAATAAAAAATGCCTCTGGAGTTCACCTAGTCTTCTTTCCAGTTTTGATTTGAAGATTTGTTGTATTTTGAAATGTCTTAAAAAGGGCTATAAAACAGAATCTCGATAGGCGGAATATCCCAATTTTAGAAAGATGCTGTATGCATTCTGTAAAATGATATACCGGTACAAAATCTCATACTAAATTGGGTAGAAATTCAAGCAGCCAAGGCATTTACTATTAGTTTGGTTAAAACAAGTTGCTTTCTTTTAGTATTTACCTTGAATCTATTTTGTTATCTTATATAAAGGTAAACCTAAGACCCTATATCCCCAGACCTTATCTATTACGTAGAGTTTTCTTATTAATATTTTTACTGTGTGGCTGGATTTATTTTTTGGATATAAGAAGCGTGTACTTTTAATCTATAAAATTTTTAATAGGAATAGTTTGTTCATTATTTTACGTTTTCTGTTCAGGTCTTACATTTCAACAATTTCATAATTTCTGTACGACCAATGTATAATTATTTAACAGAATTTTATCCCCTTTTTTCACTCATAGTTATCCCACAGCCCTTGATTTAGTGTCATCTGGAAAAGTAAATTTGAAACCACTTGTAACTCATCGCTTCAAGCTAGAAGAGTCGCACAAAGCCTTTGAAACATCGGGTACAGGCTCATCTGGAGCTGTGAAAGTTATAATAAATTGTGTTAAAGATTAACAGTTCACTGGTTGAAAGAATTGTATTCCAGGGAATGAATGGTCTGAAGTTTCGGACCCGAATCAGTTGTAAGGAATCCAGTAAGAAAAATGAAATTTTTGATACACCATCCACGTATACACCAAATGTAAGAATGACTTTTTTTTAGTAGTAATGACCTTAAATTTTAATGGGTTGTAATATACCATCATGGAGTTTACCAAAATTTCATTTTCTTTAAATAGTCAATACTAAAATGTCGAAAAATAATTAAATTGTTTAGCTTTTGACTGTAAATGTCAGTTGTGTGTATACTGCCACTCCATGCCCCTCTAGAAATGTAATAAAATTTTTGTAAAGAGTAACACATTTAACATAAGAATTGGTATTGTGACATTGAAACGCGGCATTTATTTTTGTAGTCCCCGTTTTTTCCACTGGTTGCGGTATTTCTTAGAATGACAACAGCCGTGTTAAATATTTCTCTTTCTCTTTGTGTTTCTTGACCTCAGTAAGTTAAGGTCATGAATTTGAATTTCATGCAGGTCATTTGCTTCACTGTCTGATTAATTTGCAAGTTTCAAAGTTGGAAACCCACAGTGAAGACATAGAATTATTGTCTCAAATCAGACAGCAAGATTCCTCTCTCACAAGAAACTCGAATTACTGATTTTAAGTCCCCTTAAGGTAAGTAATACCTATGCCTACCCGGAGCGCAACGCTGGGTGGTATTCAAGATATTCACTGAATTCCTTTTTACTCCCCTAAAAAGTAATAGAAAGTGGGCATGTAAACAGGCATGTATCAACGCCATTTTTTAAAATAAATAATTTTAAACAATTGTTTTTGTTCCCTTCGCTTGTTAGTGGGAAAGAGGCACACCAACGATACTCGCCTTCCCCTTTATTTCAACGATTTTATCAATGAATCGTTGATCCTTTGATAAACTTCTTTTTCGAACGTAACACACGGTTTTTTTTCATACAGTCTAGCTTGTGATTGCTGGTCAAATTTTGCCAGTGTATTAAAAATTTAATTTGAATAGCCTGACAAACCCAAAATTTAATTTGAATACCAAAGCGTTGTTTTCTCCACTTCACGTGTTGTAAGCCTTCGTATTTCCACGATTAAACTTCGGGGTTCTATTAATTCCAGTACTTTTAGGGGGGGGCGCGTTTTTGGGATAGGGAGGTTATTACAACTTTGAAGAATAAGCAAAAAGACAACTTTCCAAAAACTGAATAATTCTCATAATACACAACCAAACAATCACAAACAAATTCGATTGCCCCAATTATTACAAACAAGTTTACTCTCTTAGTTAAGTCATCACTATCGACATCTTCGAATATTATCACTTTTAGCGTTGCTTCTTTCTGTGAACTTTAAATGGACCTTCGTATGCAAAATCCATGATTGGACATGGCATTAGCTCTTTCTGCTCCCACACTGCATGACTGATCAACCATGAAACAGTATATTATTTGGTCTTTGAAACCATGAATTGGGAGGGACAGCCACCAACTTTGAAAAATAAGACTGTTCTTCCCGTCAAGTTGCTTCCACACTGCAGAATTGTGCGACGTTGAGGGGAAGTTTCCCGGAGCAGTTAATTCTTGAGTCATCCACATATTATATTCTTGGCAGTGTGGGCTTTAAAGGCTTATTTCAGGGAACAGGAGCCCATATTCACTTCGTGCAACCACCCGAAACAATAATGACATCAATTTTGCCTCAGACAAGCTTGCCTTTGACACAGCCGGTAAGCCGTTGACTGAGAGAGCCTCACCAAAGCCAAAGTAAATCTTTACCAGAACATTACCCACCCATTCTCGAGTAATACAGTTGTTTATCCATACGTTTGAGGAGGATACAACAAAGGACTCCTGAATTCTTCATTCGCTGCTTTAGCCTCAAATAGTGAGACTTTAAAAGCGACCATCGGTTTTGGTTAGCTTTTTGTCGCAGAAAAGTCGCTCGTAATTTCATCTACAATTTTTTTAGTTGATAGTTTTTACACTGTCAACAATAGTATAGCACAACATCATTTAACAGGAGAAGACGTGTCATTTTAGAAGTTTTATGATCTGTTTGCTGACATTGATTAATTGAATTATATCCTTTGCTTACTTTGTCGTTGGTTATATGCGAAAATGGCCAAAATTAAAGGTGTCCCTAAATGATAAGTTGTTTACGAAATTTGTTTTGCAAGTGTTATTTGGAGCAGCCATAATTAGAAGCAATATTGGAAACAATATTGAAAAGAAAGAAAGTTTTTTTGGTGCTTGTCGTCATGGAACAACAACGCAAAAAATACAAGTTACCATGGTTATGCATAAGTAACTGATAGCTGGGAAAGAAATGTGCGAAAACATGGGCATTACTTTGAAAAAAAATTATAATCATAAAAAGTTTGCTATTAATGAATCAGTTCTTAAGCTTTTGTGTTAACTCTTGAGGGAAGGAGACGTTTGTCTTTAAGCATTTTGTAACATTAAATTGTCAGCAATGCAAGTTCAACCCAGATGCAGCATTAATTGAATCAAGTAAGTGAAAGTAAAATAAATCAGTATTTAGTGGGTATTTATTTCGAATTATGGACTGATGAGGGGCCCACTTGATTCAGAAAATACGGTACCTTCATTTCTCTGAAACAAAATCAAGAGGGATTTTCCACATAGTATGTATGTGCTAAGCAGGAATAGACGTTGAAGAAGCGTATATTTGCCAACCTTGTAGTGATGTACTCTTTTGTTTAAGTCTGGACGACACGTTTTCAGAAAATTTTTGAAATTTGGCAACAATAGCGCTATTTAATAAGACTTTTTTCTATTTCGTCAAACAAAATGCATTTTGGCAGTCCAAGAGTGATATAACGCAACCTTGAATGTTACCAGATGAATCACTTCCGATTCATTCCTGAAGCTATTTCGCGAGGTGAATCCGTCGTTAGAATAAGTGGACCTGCTCATGCGGGCACAGGAAGCTTAGAATGATCCAATCGATGACCCAGAAAGATGGGATACAGAGCTTCTCCGTAGACTGCCGATGTAAATGGCCAGAACAACAATTTTCTTTTTAACCCCAACTCAGCAGCACGTAAAAGATCAAGGTAACAAGTACTGTGTAGTTCAGTTAGTGAAAATGCAAATCCATTATTTCGTAAATGGGGACTGGTATCAATGACTTCCGTACGCGCTGATGAGAGTGAGTAGAAAGCTTATGCTTTCGTATTACGGCCAGAGTCAAATTTTGCTTATATTCAATATAAATGGCCTCAGAACTGAAGATAGTCAGTTTTACCTTTAATACCTTGAACTGGTCGCGTTTCAACCGAGTGTTAGCTGTATTACCTATAGACCGTATGCGTGGGATAAGGTACCGTTCGGGAGTTCCCCATGTTGTCTTCGCTACGTTTTGCACGAGAAAAATAGCCTTGGTTGATAATGAAATACTTGTAAACGTTTTTGCAACAGTAATTTTTTCCGAGTTAACAGGGTTTTTTAACTGGGGTCCTCTTTCAGTACATATGTCTTTATTAAACTCACAAATTTGTAAAATCTAAATATGGCACAATTTTTTAACACCTACAAAAACTTATGATATATAATAAACTAATAGAAAACGTATAAAAAGTTACGATAAACACGAAGTTTGACTACAGACGAGTATATCTTGTGAAAGAGAGAATCACATCCAGTTTAAACTCCCAATATCTTAATGCTTTAAAAGAACAGAATGTCTGCTCCTTATATTTTTTCCTTTGCAATTAAGAGCCATACAAGGCATAAGGCCGTGAAGTGTAGGAAACTGCGAAGAAAAGAAAGAAAGAGGGAAATGTTAGACTACACGAAGAGTTGATATCAATCTTTGAAAGACTGTTATTGTGAGCAAGATTAACAAGTGTGTTTTGTGCTGAAATTGATCATCGACTCACAAGCACTCTTGAGTACTACCTTTTACCCCACTACATAAAATACATTATTGTGGACATCCACGATAGACATGGAGCATGAGCGACAAAGTTTGAAAAAGGTGTTTTACATGGTAATTGCCTTAGGCCTGTCAATTTCATTATCTATGAACTTTGATAAGCACACCCAGAGCCTGGAAAAAATTGGCAGACTGAAACAATTGGGTTGTGTCTACCATAACAAATTTAAATGAAAGGAACTTGTTCCAGTTTGCTGATGACGCCATTGCAGTTACATCCAATTAATACAAAAATCAAGTGCTCTTTAATATGCTCATACATTGGAACAACTGGTCAAACATAATAACTAGAACATAAATGCATGATATATGTCCTTTCCAACAACTGGTCTGAATCAGTACAACCCAAGGCTAGTGCCTCCGCTAATGGAAACATCACCATGACCTTTGAACAAAGAGTAAGTTTTATATACCTTGAAAGATGGTTCAGTTTTGAGATGGACAATCAGAATCACAAAGATGGATGATAGCAGACCACAACACAAATCATGGACAAGATCAATAATTCACCTCTTCATTAAAAAAATAAGGCGTGGCTGTATTCTCAATCTCTGATGAGAAAACTGTTAAGCATAATAGCTCACATTGATCAAACAAGGATTAACAACAATTTGGACGCTCCTATTCAAAACTGTCTTCGTAGATGGTTAAAATATCTCCATTGGGGACATTATCGATCGCCATGTTGACAAAAAGTCAACCTTTGATTCCTCTTTTGAAACAAAGTTCCTAAGCACAGCTCTCAAAAGTGGTTCGGGAAAAGTTCTTTTTCAAGTTATCAAGAATTACATAACAATCTGCGTTGAAAAGTTCTTTAGTCCAGCAGGTTTCCATCCTCTTGAAAACAAACATTTTGCTGGTTAATCTTCAGTAAAGCTGTACCAATTTGTGTACAACGCTGTATGTGTGGGTTTGTAGTAAGTGTTTGTTTGGAACTTTTCGTTGCTCTTTGGATTCGTTCTTAGATGTGAAAGTAACAAAAGTAAATGAAAAGTTCCAAACAAACACTTACTACATACCCACAGATCTGGCAGCTCGTCGTTGTATGCTCTCGATTTTATCTATGTCCTTCTTTGTGTGTGGATCCCATACTATGCATCCATAGTCTAACACAGATCTAACAAGTGCGACATAAGCAGTTTCTTCAAAGTTGATGTTGGCGTGCTTTGAGTTGCGCCCTATGAATCCTAGGATGCTGTTTACACTGTTGCGGATCTTGTTAATATGAGTGGTCCATTTCAGATCTTCACAGTTGATTACTCCTAAGTAAGGATTATTTTGCACTTGTTGTAATATGTGCTAGCTTAAGGAGTAGAGATACGCCGAGGGGGTCATTGCTCTATGTAAGCTTATGAGGTAGCATTTCGTTGCAAATTGGTAATTCCAAACCAAGAAAGTTTAACCACGTAAGGTATGACACTTGCTCCAACACCTTCGTGATGAGTTTATAGCAAATAACGTTTCTATTTCCCAGCAAAACTTTTCGCTTAACGTGACAAACGGTGTGGACGAATTTCCCGACAAAACAACCTGCTTTTTCTTTGATTTCATTTCTTGTGAATTTCATAATTTTTTATTTCCTTTTTACCGTTTCTTTTACCGTCCAGGCTTCACTCACTGAGGTTTGCTTCAAAATGAGGCTCTTCTTAAATGGAAGTTGGTCCGTGGCATGAGAGATACGGTAAATAAAAGATTGCACCACCACTGTGTGGGTCGTTTTCCCATTGTAGGGTAACTGAAAAACGAAATAGATATAATTTTAAAGACCAGGTTTACGAATGCTCTATAAAATGACACTTTGGCAAGGAATTAGATTTTATTACTACAATTTTTACTCAAATTTTCTAGAAAACAAGAATTTGCAAGCAGAAGTCTCTATCATTACTGAACACTGAGACAGTTGCAGAAATGCCTGTGCAATCACAAAGTACAATCCCAAGACTCACTGGCACCCTTCGGGCCTATTCAGGAGTTGGGAATTCAGCAGTTTTAAGTCTTTCCTCAGATGATTTACGAGAGGAACTAATTCGAAAGCGAAAGATAAGGGGTGAAAGACACCGATTTTCTTGGAAGGATCTTACAGATCTGATTGAAAACCAATGCCCTTTGAAAGAAAAGGAGAAGGTAGGCTAGTCAAGTTTAAGTGATTTTTATATCCTGGTTATTTTCATTGCTTTGAATAAGCTTTGGTTCACTTTATCTTTCAACTCAAGTGTTTTCTTTTTTTACCTGTGGATCCTTCACCCTCGTCTAGTTAGGGTTTGCATTTTTCCCGATTGAAAAATATTTTCGGGGAAGGGGCAATTTCGGGGAATCTGACAGATTCCCAGAATTTTCCGTAAAAGTAGATAAAGGGGATTTTGCTTGAAGATTTTGTGTATTTCACCTCTTTGCATAGAATTTTTCTATTTTTTGTAGAAATCACGTAGAAATACAAGAGTGTTAAGGGTAGAATCGCCAAGTCTGCTTCTAATTTTAGTACTAAATAAGCTAGCAGAAGAAAAGCATCGCTCCGGCTCCACACTTGTTGGTGCAATAGTCAAAAGTGACACCGAGAATCAAGTCTAGATTAGGAGGCCCCTTCTTCTTGGCTAGTGCTAGATTCAGTATTACTTTCTTCATCATTATTTCCAACAACAACAGAAAAGTGTCGCTTGAGAAGTTTTGTTGCTAGATCTAGAATTGACTTTCGTTCAATTTTGAATCCAAAGAAATCTTTTTTCTTGGTAATAAAGTATGGATCATGTAAATAAGAAATCAAATATGCAGCTTGAGTATCTCTTCTTCCCAAAATTCTTTTAGTAAGGGATTCATGTAATTTCATACTAATAAGAGAATTTTGTTTTTCAAGCTCTTTTAATGTTGTTTCAATGATAGTTTCTGCTGTTAAAGATTTGCATCCCTTCTGCATAAGGCTAGGCTAGCAGAGGTACCACCAATTATATCCTGTTGCACATCCAATCGAAATTCTGCCAGCCAAGCTTTAAACTGTCTTAAAAGCATCTGTAGGCATAAATCCTACAATTCTATTTTTTTGTTTTAACATCATTTTCCCCCAGCAATCGAGGCCCAGATGGTGCCCTTTGGAGGACTTTGTTTTGGCAGTGAGGAATTTCTTGGCTGGATTCCCTTCATGATTCCAACCAATGGCTATATGTAGTGAAAAAAATCAAATTATAAAACTTGAAAATGGGAAGGCACTGCAGTATGGGTCGATGTAGTCAGTCTAGTTTGAGACCAAGAGAGTACAATGTGCCCAAATGAGTAATATTTTTTTCTATGGTATGTCTATGGTAATCTGAGGTATTAAAGGAAACAACTGCATTCCAGGTGTTGGTCATTGTTAGGGTTATTATGGTGGTGGGCCAAGGGGGTGGCACTGTGACAACATCTCATAAATGCTCAGAAAGCTGTTTTAAAAGTAAGTGATTAGTACAGAGAAAAACATAGGCTATTCTATAGACTTAAGAGCTTTATCATGTCATAAGCTATTTCTGAGCTATGGCTTAAGAGAAACGTTTCCCATCATTAGCCAGAAAAGACTTACAACTAATGACATGATAAAGCACATACATCTATGGCTTCCTCTGACTCCATTAAGTTCAGAATTGTCATAGAATATTTTGTGATACATATATTCATGTGCACCACTTATATTTCAAACTTATAAATTAACTAAAAGCATAGGGTTTTTGTACTGGTAATCCCAGAATCGGTTCTGTGAAGTGTTGTTCGCCTCAGATATAAACAAATCATGTTGGTGTGTTTATGTCAATTTCTTTATAGTCATGTAGTTGAGTGCTTGTCATTTTCCACAAAATTTTCAATATGAAAAGGAAGATTTAAATATTGATACTGTTATTGAGATACAAATGCCTTTGTTACTGTATATGAAGTAAGGAATATTTATGGTTGTTTTGCTGTAAATGTTGCCTAAATATTTAAGTATGAGAATGGAGACATGAAAATTGGAGCTGACAACATTTGAGTAAAGTTTAGAAGATGTGAATGTAAGGAAAGGAAATTTTCAGGATTATTACCATTACCATTGCTGTATGTATGGTACTCTTGGCATCAATACATTAATTTTATGGTAAGTAATGGTGTATTATGAATGGAAGAAAAAGAAAGCCATCTTTTATTTATGAATGACCTTATGCTCTTTGACAAAAGCCACAATAAATTGGTTTGCTTTTTCAATCAAGGCACATGTCTGGTAGAGGGAATGGCATCTGATGTGGGGCATTCATGTGTTGCATGTTGTTTGTAGAAAAAGGCATATCAGTGAACAAGTATTGAATAACTCTTCTTGGTGGACAGAATATGAAAAGTATTGCTGAAGCTGGAAAGAAATATCTAGGAGTATTGGTGACTGTCCAGATTATTGACAGAAAAAATGAAAGCACAATTTGGATAGAAGTACAATAGAAGGTTCAGATTGTTTCTGAAATCAAAATAGCAGGAATAAATATATGGGTAGTACCAGTACTAAAATATCAGATACAACTAGTAAAATGAATCAAGGAAGAAGTTGTTGAAATGGGTAGAAGGATGGAAAATGTAATAGCTCTGAATGAAGCATACCACTGAAAAGGTGACATTAAAAGACTGTATGTTGCAGAAAGAAAGGTTGATCAGAACAAAAGAAACAGGAATTTTGGAATGTAATCGATCTACTGAAAAATTGGAGTTAAAAATGGGAGCATTTAGGAATTAAGAAGCTGGAAAGAGAAAAGTATGTGCAGACAATTTCTTAGATAAATGCTAGAAGCAGTAGAGAAAGAGAAAGTTTGGAGCTGGTTGAGTAAGTCAGACTTAAAAGATGAGACTAAAGCTCTCATATGTGCAGCTTTGGAATGAGCATTAATACTTAAACTATGTTACTCACCATGTAGATGACAAAATAGAATCTTGAGTATGTAAGTTATATGAATTGGCCATGGAGCCAGGCATCAAAATGTAGATGAGTGGAATTGACTCAAATAGAGTATACTCCATGATATACCCCATTTTTTTCATTTGCTAATGTATTGTTGAGATATTATATGGTAAAAGTGTAAACATTTCTTGGGAGATGACTTGAGACCAACCATTGATTAATGAAGTTATTATCAACTTATTCCTAGACTGATTTAATGACTAAGCTTTGTGCAGGCAGATTAGGTAGCTTTCATCAGATAGCCACATCTGCTTTAATACATTATGAGTTGAATTGAATTGATGTTATACATTAAATGCTGTTGATTTGTGAACCTCACAGATATTATGATTTGCTGAATTTGCAAAGTTTATTTCTAAATGTCACTTAGGACTGTGTGTGTCTTGTAGATGGTAACATAAATCTGAGTCCAAATCTATATCTGGATTGGGTAGCAATGTTTAGTATTTCTTTTATAGTTATTTTGAGCCACAGCCATAAATATCTTTATGCAGTATTGCCAAAATTATTTTTCACCCAAGTATTCAATATTTTAGTGTGTGTTAGGCACCAACTGTTTTTTTTATAGTTCATGGCTGCCAAAGTTTTAACTTGTTCTTAGATGGAGAGGCACTTAATGATTTTCATTTGCTCAATAAAAGTTTCTAATGGTGCATTTTTATGTTTATTGTCAGTTATTCTGAAATCAAAGTAATGACTAAGGAAGGTAAAATAATCATCACATTTACTGCTGGACATGAGTACAGTAAAATTTAGGTCTATCAAATCAATTTTATTGTAATTCATTGATGCCACTGCTACAACATCAACAGTGAACTGAAGCCAGTGGCATGGAAGAAGCTCTTTAATTGATTGATACCCAAAGTTTGTGTATAATTCATTATTGGATAAAATGAAAGTGTTGATAATAATAAATAATGATAATGATGGTAATAATAATAATAATAATAATAATAATAATAATAATAATCCTCGAAATACTAAAAGAATGAAGTGGACAAAAGAAGTTAATATTGTGGTTATGGAGTGTTACTATCGATCGAATCCTTTTGATGAGAATGGTGTTCCTGTCAAAGGTTACAGACAACGATTGCACAGAGAATGGCTGGATAGAGGACCTTTTGCTGACATAACGGAACAAAGAATTTGTGACCAAGCACGTTCAATTAGAAAGAATGGGTGGCTCACAGAGCTTGAGCTAGAAATGATAAGGAGAAGAGTGTTAACACCTGAAAACGAAATGACAGCTCCTGGAGATGAAGGCTATAATCTTGTTGATATTACTGAACCAGAAATTAGACATGATTTAAACATTACTGTTGAGGAAGCCTCGGAAGAGGAGAGACAAATGGTGAACGAGTTGAAAGAGATCTATAACGCTGGGGAGACAGCNACCAGGACTTGAAGAGAGAAATTCAAAGACTTTGGAGTCTTAAGAAGGTTGTAGTGATTCCAATAGTCTTAGGGGCCCTCGGAAGCGTAACCAAGAACTTTGAAAAGTACATAGAGAAACTAGGAATACAGATAGATATAACACTGACCCAAAAAACTACACTATTAGGAACAGCAAGAATTTTAAGAAAAGTACTGGAGTACTGAATTAGGGAAAGAATGTGAGAGACCTTTGGTTACTTGTTGTAACCGGCTCTCTTACAAATACTCGGTATAACATCTGCCTGTGATGAAAACAGATTTTAACGATAATAATAATAATTATTATTATTATTATTGTGGATTTTTTTTGAAGTTAAACACAATGACAAACCACAATGACTACTACATTAAATTGACTGCTACTTCTGATTACAAAAAGATATACAGTTTTATTAGTAATCTTTATTTCTATTGATCACATGAGAAAACAGTAGTGTGGGAAGGTCATTTTTATTTGCTTAAAAGGTTTTTTGAAGACTGGTAAATGCTTGTTGACAAGAAAATAATGTAAGTACAATAAATGGTGGTGGCAGAAAGTATTGACAAAGTAGCACTGGTTTATTCACTAACATCCAATCGGATACAAATTTTTAGTGTAAAGTCACAAGAAAGAACAGAGGTTACAAAGGAACTAATAGAAAGAATTAATAGAAAGAACTAATAGAAAGAATGTGAAGCCAGTGCTTGATTAAAGTATTTTAGTGATTTTTATTGGTTCTCTTTATGTTTTGCATTGGTTTCCAGGTTGATTTTTAATGCAATTGCCAACTCCATTATTAGTGCCACTGCATGTTATTCATTAAAAGTAGCAAATCAAGATGAAACGTCTCATCAGTAATGATAAAAAGTGAGAAAAAGCCAGGCAGATCAATTTATTGGGTAGACCTGTTAATTGTTTTTAAGGTGTTGACTGGAAGTTGAATAGGTGAGTTTTGGTCCCAGTCCCATGAGCTAGGTATATTTTTCAAAGCAGCTTATACATGAAGAAGAGTGTTGGTGAAAGAAAAGAAATGAAAAAAATTAGGGGGTTGACCAACATTCCATTTTTAGACAATTATTATTTTCAATTTGCAAAAGCTTTTTACATGGATGATAATAAAGTTGAAAGTGTTTTGGGCATGTTTCCTTGTACTCCAGGCCATAGGTAAAATAAAAGAGCATATAATAGGGACATATATTAAGTGTGTTACTTCTAGTGATGTGGGTGGGAGTTAGACCAGGAACATTTTGCATGGGTAAGCTGTTGATTTTACCACTCACTACTGGAGCCAACTATTTGGCACTGGGAAAATTGGGCAAACTGGGTTTCATATAAGACAATAGTTGTGAGAATTGGACTTATAGGTAGATAAGGAGATTTGCAGATATATTTCCTGACATGTTTATTCACGTTATTTGTGATTCACCTTTTAAACAATAAAGCAACACTTAGTTGCCCTGAAATTTGGAGAGAACATGTCAACAATACAATGGAAACTTGTCTTTAAAAGAAGTACAGGTAGTAGTAAATGTTTTTGTCATTACTGATTTCTTCTTTTTCAGACAAGACCTGATAGTGATTTTCAGTTATTTGGTATTTTTCTAGGTGGTTTCCTTGCTGAGACAACTTCAAAAATCAACTTCAACATTAGGCAAGTAAATTATTGAGTATGCACAAGAAAAAGCTTGCCTTTTTAAGTATAAATTGTACTGTATCTTGTTCCCTTTATTTTTTCGTCCCTCCCTCTCTTCTACCTTCCCCCCTGTTCTCCCTGTTCTCCCTGTTCTTTATTTTCTCCCTGTTCTGCCTGTTCTTCCTGTTCTCCATCTTCTTCTTCTCCTCCATTTTCTCCATCACCCCCATTTTTTCCTTCTTCCCCTCTTTTCCTTCTTCCCCTCTTTTCCTTCTCCCCCCTCTTTTCCTGCTTTCCCCTCTTTTCCTGCTTTCCCTTCTTTTCCTGCTTCCCCTCTTTTCCTTCTTCCACCTCTTTTCCTTCTTCCCCCTTTCCTCCGCTTTTCTTTCTTTCTTTCTTTCTTTCTCTTATTCACCCCATTTGCCTTGTCATCGTTTCTGCACAGTTCTTTTGCATCTGTGTTTGTTTCCCTTTCCCCTTCTTTTCAATTTCATTTTCCTTTAGGTCAAAATTTTTGCTCCTGTATCTTTCTGTCAAGGGTATCACTTTATCTTACCCTGTGTCATGTTTTTATTCCCTCTCTCACCTTTCCACTTCACTTCAATCTTCACACCCATCCGCTCTCTTTTTTCACTTTTCATTCGTGTTTTTTCTTTTATTATTTTTTTTCTTCGCCTGACCTTTCCCTTCCTCCTTTCTATTGTATTTAGATTTGTCATACGTTCTTTTTCCTAATTTTTTATCAATGAAGATTGGCGTGAACTTAGTTGTTTTGCAACAAGTTTGAAATAATTGTCAAAAGAAGACAGTTTTTGACTGTTTTAATTCACTGTTATTATTAATAAATCTTGAGACATATAGATTGACTGCATGATAAGATAGTTACTTCGATAGTAGGACGTTAAACAGAGAAATAATTGCGCAATCAGTCGATAATAATGTGAAACGTTTATACAGGTAAGCTTCCCCTCTGAAACCGTGAATGAATCACTCATAGCAAAAAGGGATAGGAAATGCAGTCATTTAACATTCTTTTTTCAGTTGCTTGATGCGAGATCCAACTAACGATTAGTAACTTTTACGAGAGAAAAATAGTGAATATGTGGAGTTGTCCAAAAATCATATAAGTACAAAATTTCAAAGCAAAAACATTGTTGTCAACATTAAATTAACTTAAACGAAATTATTGGTGGTTTGATTGATTGATTCATACAATTTCCTGAGAACTCCTGTTGGAAGGGAAATAGGTTTAAATGCACAGAACAAGAGTGGTAGCACAGCCGTCGTAGTTAAAACCTAGAGATTGCCAACGAAGACCAAGTTCGGTGATTTTTAGTGTGCTAAGTTTGACTAAACAGAAAGTGAATTTGGATAGGGGTTTTGATTGATTTTTTCTTACCAAAATTGATACCTGCGACACTGGTTCACCTCAATTTGCGAAAACCTTCTTTTTTTGAATGAGTAGTTTTTCTTAAATTTGGTAACGTACAATTTACACTAATTCTGAAAACCTTGAAATTCCTGAATGTAATCATCGCCAAACTTTGAGTGTCTCAAGGTATGTTGGGATGCAGTAATTTTACTGCACATAAGAACATGAATGCCACCAGTCACCTTTGTGACCGTGAATGGTGATACTTGGAGGAAACGGAATGAAATCTTATTACATTGTTTGCGTAGTTAGTAATGAAGTACATAAATAATATTATTTACTAGTTTATTTACTTTTTATTTATTTTTCGATATATTTTGTAGTTGGAACTAATCCAGAAGTGGCTGAGCTTCAAGATGTAACTGCGTATGTTTTTGACCTTCTGAAAGGTACAACGGAGATAATGGGACCAGAAACCAAAAAGCTGAGGGACTTATTTGGACCGTTTCCTGCATCAGCAGCTAACGAATGCTGCAATATTATTCAACAGATAATTCATTTGTTCCCAATTGATGTAGCAGAAGATATTCAGATATCTTCCAAGGTTTCAGCCAAACGTTTTGGCAACGAAATAAATATAGTAATAGATGACCCACAATATTTAACGTTTGATGATTGTAACTCTCCCAAAGAGAATGGAGAAGAAAAAAACTTGAAAAATTTTGTAGATCATTTCCGAGAAAGATTAAATCTTGGTAGTAGCACGAAGCTCAGTGCTTTTAATAGTTCTCAAGGGAAAAGAGTTAATGGTGGGAATGGTAAGGCAGAAAATGTTAGTTTAGATAACGGAATTGAAGAGTTTAGCCCAGATTGGTTGTACAACCAATGTGCCTCTTTGTTATGTGGTACCTCTGAGCACGGATCTATAATGAATATTATTCAATTACTGACTGACCTTTTAGCATCATCAAAAAGAGATGATGAATTACAGAATGACTTGTTTGATCTTCTTGGCTATGAAGCTTTTGATCTTATAAAGGTTATGTTACAAAATCGACGTAAGATAGCTGGAATGTGTCGAGGTTTTAGCATAAATTCGGACAGAAAATTAAAGGACAAAGACTACGGTGGCAGGTCAGGCCCCGCACTAGGCCCTTCAGTCACTATTCAGGTATGTATTAGGAATATAATTTCCTTATTTTCAATATTAGGAATTGTTCTTTAAACATTGTCTCTCACTGTCTGTCTGTCTGTCACTTTCTCTTTCTCTCTGTGTGTTTCTATCCCTCTCCCTCCCTCTCCTCTCTCTCTCTCTTTCTCTCTCTCTCTATCTCTCCCCCCCCCCTCTCTCTCTCTCTCTCTCTCTCTCTCTCTCTCTCTCTCACTCACACTCACACACACACACACACATACACTCACTCATTCACTGACACTCACTCTCTAGTTCTCTCAATCCATTTATACCATCAAAAGAAGTTTACAAGAACTTGTTTTAATGATATAAATGGATAATAGTTAAAAAGTGACGAAATTCGACATCAACTGGGGTTTGGAGCATTTAAGGGAGGATGTTATAGATAGCAGTTATAGGATATTTTAAAGGTTTAAACTCCCTGAGATTAGTTGTAGCCTAAAGTTTATCATTGCCTCAAAATGTGCCTTGCGGGTAGTGAGGGCTCAAAAAGTATGCAGTTTGAAGTTTGCGTTACCTAGTTATTAGTTTCAAAAACTAAAATTTCCCTTTACCACTAGTATAATAACGGTTACATAGGAGGCTTTTTTTTTGAGCTTTCAAAAAATTTTTTATGTCAGACACCAAAATAAGGGAAAAAACATTTTTGGTCACTTAAAAGCATGTGAAAGAAGTTAAATTCTTGGCACTTGAGTAAGATCAAGCACTCTCGTCAGCAACTGAAATAATGCCCGGCGCCACTGCCCTGTTTTTTATTATCACAAGAAACATTCTCTGTCGCACGCATACCAACTATATCCTTGAGACTAACGTTCTACTGAAACGTTTTTATTTGTCTTGACTTGCACATAAATATATCCATTCAAGGTTAGGTAACTTAGGTGGGCAATAGGCGCAATTAGCCCAACTATAGTGGATTTCGTTTACGATCCACAGTACTATGGTATACTGAACTAAATATTTCTTTCAATATTATGTCATGCTACACCAGGCTACTCATAAGAACAATGGCGATTTATAATGTACAAGTAAATTTTGAATCTTTTTGGGGTTTTTTTCCAGACTGATATAATTGGATAATTTTGTTTACAGTGTATATAAAAGCAATCTGTGTGATTTGGTGCGAACTAATGCAACCATAGTGAATAGTGCCTTCTCTCTACTGACGGCAATTTATGCGATTTATAGGTTATAGATCATTTATTGTTAACTTTCGACCATACTGTTTCCTCCAAGTCAGAGCAAGAGAAAATGTTAATGAAGCAGCTAAGAAAAGATGAAAAAAAAATGGCAAGGTCTGGGAGGTTTGAGAAATCAGCAAGGTAGGTCTTGTGTAATAATGCATTCCTGATATGATTTCACTGTTTTTTATAGCTGTTTTTATTCACATATGATGTCATGGTAACCTTTCTAAGTTAATATTGGTGCTATAAGCTTAATCTCGTTACCGCTTATATTCAAATTCATCGTGGTAATTTATACAACAAACATCATCAATGAATCTAAAGGTATGCTTGAATTTGAACGGCAGTGGACGATGTGTAATTGTGGAAAAACTTGCTAATGCCTGCTTTTTAATTTAACGAGAGAGGGTCAAAGTGCCCGGGTCTTATTAACTCAGTTTAATGAATAATTTTCAGGGCACTTTTTTTATTTGTTTTTTACTGTTGTAACATTGCTATTCTGATACGTTTGCTGGTGTTGGCTTATTATAGTATTTCCAACTAACATGATGACTTGGGCTGAGTTACTCAGCGTAGGCTAACATTACACATTATTTTGTAATGGGGAAATGCAAAACTGGCACTCTGTATGAAGGTATGGAAAAATGCGATTTTGTCCTGTATAGGTTCACGTTCTGTCGCCTTCTTTCGAAAAACATTTATATAACACAGAAATTACTTGCCTGATTGTCACTATTTTTAGACTGTCATAAATCTTTATGTAGATTAAATGTTTTTGTCATTTACTTATTATAAACATTGACATTGTCAGTCTGTCTTCTTACTGATGATATTCAGCTGTAATATCATAGTTTGTTCAGGGTACTCAATTTCGCAGAGCTCTTATCTCTACTATAATACAAATTTGATGCATTTTCAAACCAACTCGTCACCAGTGTTCCACACTGCCACAAATATTTGTTATTTCAATCAATTTGTTATTTCAATCTAAGACTTAGTCTTATCTGCTTTTACCCCTCTTTTATTTTCAATAGCGAGGCAGCCTTTGCAGAAGCATCCAGATCTTCGCTGTTCATGTTGCGAGGACACGACACTTCAAATCGAGTTTCATACCCCTTTGTTTATGATAGCATAGCTACCAATCAGAAAGCTGTTGCACATGTTGCAGGTGCAAAGGTAGTATACATTACTACATCTATTCAACTTCTGTGCTGCTCTAATATTGATTTAATTTTGATCTTCTTTGATATCTCGGGTTAATGATGACGTCATCAAAACAGTGGCTGGACAGATGTACCAGAAAATGCTGATTAAAGTTATAAAATAGAGTCTTCCACAATGTTCTGCTTGAATTTACTGATTTTACTGATGTTCGATTATTGTAAGAAACAAGTATTGCTGATAGGATTACAATCGCAACTGGGGAATCGATTAAATTTTGTATGATTTAATAAGATTGGACCAGGTTTTATATGTAAACCATCAAATTCCTTAATATTTAGCCCACGCAGCTCCCAATAAAAAATTGCTTGGTATCCAAATTTTTAATTTGAATCTGAATATATGCCTGAAAGTAACAAGAGAAAAACTTGTTTGCCAAGTGATGTAATCCACCTCTGGATATAGTATTTATCCTCCTATTTAAAAGCATTTTTTCACCTAAGATTAAAAATATAAAACCTAAAAAGCCTGTTGGCGGATGGTATACTTTGGAATATTCTACTTAATACCAGTACTTTGCTTACGCTAGAAAATGTAAAATGGAAGAGTTTGTTACAGTCAAACACATCCGTATTTTGTACTGACCTGATAATTTCCTATCGTGCGCCTCTATGAGAGTATCGAGATTGTATTTCCTCAATATGCTGTACCATTTCCAACTATAGGCATTTACTAAAAACTATAGGAAACAGGAAGCGGGTTTTAGTTGAAAAAAATTGAAATAAAAGATTCTCTTAAAAAAGCTTGCATTTTTCTTTTTTTCCCAATGAATTTGAAAAATGATGTATCCTTATCGCCTTTTGAATCAGCACAACTGCAGGAGAGGAGAGGAAACTATTTAATATTACTTTTATTTCCGAAGTACTTCTCTTTGTTTAGATTGCAATCATTACCATCGTCCATTGATTGCAATATGAGGTAGACTTTCAATCTTTCTTAAAATATGAATTGTTGTGAGTCGCTCTTGTTGCAATTTACTTCGTAACGAATAAGTTGGAATTTAAGTGGTACCAAAAGAGGAAAGAAGTATCTTAATGTTGATCAGACAGTTAAAGCAACAAAACTTCGATTTTAGTGAGCATTTGGATCACAGACTGTTAGTTCCCTTTTACTTTTTATTGCTTTAGATTTTGCTACCATCTGATGTTGAGAGAGAAAACAAAAGGCAGTATGAAGAAGTTTTCATCCCCCCAACATCATCAAAGCCTCCCGCAGAGACCGATGACTTATTTTATACCAGTGGTCTGGACGAGGTTTGTTTTGCGTTAGTATTGGAAATACCCCCGAATAGATTGAATTTCTTACTTTTGAACAACTCTCTTTTATTTTGAATTGCAGGTAATGGTTTATTGTTATTATACAGCTAAGTGCTTTATTTAGTTTATATACTGAGACGATTCAGTATTTAACACTGGCGGGTCTCAGTAGTACTTTGGATGTGATCGACAAACATGAGACCAAATGAATATTGTGAGGCTTTATTTCTTAGCAAATAGGGAAGTCCCAGAGGAGAAGACTATTTTTAGTGTGGTACCTAGGAGCTGGACTTAAAAGGCAATATCTCGATTACTTGTAAGGAGAAATATGAGCTTAGGTCCTCGTAAAAGTTGAATTGTATTCGCTAAATTGACGATTTATAGGTTAAGTCGTAGTTAAGGAAGTTTATGTATAGTAACTTTTTTGAAAATTATTTTTTTCGCTGGATAAGCTAACGGAAAAGAAATACATCTGGCATCTAAAAACACGCTAAATTTGTGAAGCACCACTTCTTTATTATTTATTGGCATATTCAGAACCCATTACGATCCTATATTTCTATAACAAGAGCGCTCACTGATAACATGCTGAGTTTATTTTCATTGTGACTCAAGTATTGAAACAAGTTTTGTATTCTAGAACTTTTTTGTTTATATAATATTTTTTTCTAATAGGTTGGAAAATTGGCATTCAAAGGTGTAAAAAAACTTAACAGAATACAGAGTATAGTTTTTGATGCAGCTTATAACACAAACGAAAATTTGCTGGTTTGTGCACCCACTGGGGCAGGCAAAACTAACATCGCTCTGTTAACCATTGTACAAGAAATAAGAAAAAATATTGTTGGTGGCGTTTTAAAGAAGGACCAATTTAAAGTAAGAACATACTGTCAATTTATTGTCATTTATTCATGTTACTTGGGATATAAACTTTAAAGGAGTAGGCATGTGACGAAGGTTTAGTTTTACATCCTAACCATTTTATTATTCACTTTTCCCCCCGTGCATTATTTGATAAGCTTCCAGGTTGTTACCACGATTTGTAAAAACAGACCCCATTACACCATCTGAGTTTGAGGTTTGACATTTTGTCACGATATGTTTGTAAAATTAACACGATTAATTTAGAAAATTAGGTTAACTGACGTCAGCAACACTGGCTTCTTCCTGTACCACTCTACCAAAGCAACAAAAAATATTGTGTAAGAAATGGGAAAAAGGTTATCTGACTTGAGTGGCTGCCAGAATCTCATTTGTCATAGGATTCCAACGAAGATATTTCTATTAGTTGTAGATTTAATGAAAAATGCAAGCTTTTTAAACATTTTTTAATGCTTTTGAAATGCTTAATTAATTACAAAAATCTAATTATGTTAATTAAGATTATTATTAATTACATTTGTTATTACTAATGCATCATCGTCCACCCTGTTTTAGATTATTTATGTGGCTCCAATGAAAGCCTTAGCTGCTGAAATGACAGCAAACTTTGGCAAAAAACTTGAACCATTAGGCATTGCGGTCAAAGAGTTAACTGGAGACATGCAGCTGACGAAGGGAGAGATATTGAAAACTCAAGTAAGAATGAAGTCATACAGTGTTTGTTGGATGACTTTGTGCTTGTAAAATATAGACTTCTTCTTTTGCTTGCCTGAGATTTCAAGGTAGATAGAGTATTAGTGGGTATATTTAGCGCTTTCTTGTAATTTTCTTTATCTTCTCAATCACTTGGCAACAATGCTCATCCGTGACATGGCCTTTTTGATTTTACGTTCATCTTCTTCGGCAACAATACCCGTTTAGGTGGTTACTACTTACTGTTTTTTATACCATACACCAAAATCAGCTCTTTTTTTGTCATCGATGGCTTGGCTTACTGTCTTCAGTCATGCATAACTACCACAACTCACATTATTTGTTACTTTACAACTTTTATCGGAAGATAAATCTATTTGTTTTACTTTTTGCCCATGGGTTTGACGATAAAATTTCTATAAAACGACGAAGTTGTAGTGGGCTGTTTTTTGTAAGATCTTGAAAGGCTTTACCTGGTAAGTTGAATGAATCAAGCTGGAAATAAGAAGATTGAATTTAGAAGATAATCAGGATAACTGAGGCCGGGTTTCTGAAAGCATGTGGAAGAAAAAAGTAATCTACCGCATATCCTAGATAAAGGTGTTCAGTAAATATCATAGCCACTCCTACTGTTTGGATTTTAAGGCGTAACTTCATTGCAAGGTCGGAAATCTACTGCTGGGCATCTTTTTTTGTATATTCCTGGAGGACAGCCATAGACATTTACTGGCGTGGACGATCACTTTAAGAAGTTAATAGTAAGCTAAAGTACCAGTAACCAATTTAAAAATTCATCAGAACTCTTCAGGTTTTAATATTAGTTTACTTGTAAAATATATGGGGTGCTTAACCATCGATTCAAAATATTTAATCTGGCTTTGATTTGCTATAGGATAGATAGCAATATAAAGACCATTAGAATTGTATAATGACCTTCTAAAATTGAATTTAAATCGCACAATCGTGGATTAACAGCAATATTTGGCAATACATTTTCAGTGAAAAGCCTTTAAACTAACCATTAATTCGAAATAGTTAATTTGTTTCTAGTGATATTCTGAAAGGTAGATGTCGATATGTATGACGAATGGAATATTTTAGTTCCCTTCCAGACAATGAAGTAAAATCCAACGATCGTGGCCTGACTGTAATATTTGGCAATACATTTTCAGAGAAAAGCCTTTAAACTAACCATTAATTCCAAATAGTTAATTAGATTTTAATGATATACTAATAGGTAGATGTCGATATATAAGCCCAATGGAATTTTATAGTTCCCTTCCAAACAATAAATTAATATCGCACAATCGTGGTCTGACAGTAATATTTAACATTACATTTTTAAGATAAAAACCATTTAAATTTAACACAAATCACCTGTAACTAATGTTAAATTAATTTTTACTATTACGGCTGCTAAATTCAGTCCTGACTTAGGCGAAATATTGTGTATGAAAAGAATTCTATATTTCCCTTTTGTGAACTTTTGGTGCAGATATTGTATTATAACTGTATTTCATAATGTTAGTTTAAGAAAAAACATCAGTAGTTTTTTACAGCAAGTTCAATAATCCAATGGCAATATATTATTTTATATGTATGTAGGTTTATTTTGCCCTCCTTTGTGTATTTTACCTTCTGCTCTCAGATACTTGACAGCATTGTAAAACTGTATGTCTTATTTACTTGTTAATTTTCACTACTCACAGATGCTTGTCACAACGCCAGAAAAATGGGATGTGGTGACACGCAAAAGTACCGGAGATGTCGCATTGGCACAGCTAGTGAAATTACTAATTATTGATGAAGTACATTTGCTGCATGACGACAGAGGGTCTGTCATTGAAAGCTTAGTTGCCAGAACTATTAGACAGGTAAGAACGGTTAGGTTATGACAAGTTTGGTGACATTATCTTGATGCAACTTGTGATATATCTTGAATTCGTATCGAACATTATTATGTGAGTTGTCTGCTTGTTACTCTTCAATGAGGTTTTAAAAAAAGTGCTGCGGAAGTCCGGAATCTAGACTCTGTACTTGATACTTTATTTACATTCAGTATACACGAAGCCTGGAATCATTTGACAAAATTGCTTTTGATGGTTCAAGGGAGAAATACATAAGGTATTTTTATATAGGCAAACCACAAGACGATCGAATTTGTTCTACAATGACGCCATACCACCAATTGTCTGCCTTAATAAGGTTTTTAATTACCATTTGTAGAAATTTTATATTCAGACTCCTTGCCTTGTTTTTCTTTTAACATTTCATACGTTAAGTTTTATCTCCTTTTTAGGTTGAATCAAGTCAAAGCATGATACGGATTATTGGTTTGTCTGCAACATTACCCAATTACTTAGATGTCGCAAGGTTCCTTAATGTTAATCCTTATAAAGGACTCTTCTTTTTTGATGGGAGGTTCAGGCCAGTTCCTCTTGCGCAAACCTTTATTGGGGTTAAAGCAACAAGCTATGTGCAGCAGAGCAGAGATACAGATGAAGTATGCTATGAAAAAGTACTAGAGAATGTCCGCCAAGGACATCAGGTAAGAAATAACGTAACACTTGGTGGAAAATAAACGGACGATCAGTGAATGTTGACCGCCATAGCAACAATTGATCACCAGGTTAAACCGGCCTGTTTAGAAGTGACTTCTGTTTGTTACTGCTACTTCCTGTTTTAATTGACTACAATTTCAAGAGAATTTAACGGTTTTTGTATTAAAATCCAAGGACAGTAGCCATTTGCAAACAGTACAGGGATTGTGTACAGGAGGGATTAATATAGATGGAGTAACGGAAGAGGTTTCACGGTGAAAGATACTTAAGAACCGTCTCAACTTGTAGTACTTTTATCATCTTTTGAAAGAGATTTATTTGCTAACGCCTGTAAGATGAGCATCAATAATCATTTGCTTAACGGAGAAGCTAGTGGTTTGTCCGAATGAAGGAAATATAACATTTAATAAAGACAGTAATAGTCTTTAATAAAGATAGTAATAGCATTTAGACACTAGTGTGTGTGTATTCTTATACTGGTAACTTTATAAACATATTTTATCGAGAAAAATGTAAGTATAAGTGAAGTACATAGTCCTTAGTAAAATTAGAATTTTCCTAAAGAGCGGAATTTCTTGTCTGATGCCTTTACTATTTGTCCACAATAATGTTTTGATTTAAAAGCTAGATACTACTTCAAACTGTAAACAATCACTTGGCTTGACTTAAAATACAGCTGTAATGGGTATGTCTGAGTGAGATAAATATATTTTTACGTATTTATCCAAATAATATATGTTCAGTTTACTGTTTCCAGGTATTTTATAGAAGCTAGAAACAACGATATATACTTGGTTATCCCATTCATGTCAGTGTGTGTTAGAAATAAGGATAGCCAATTAAGTGTGGTTTAATGCGGTGGGGAACAAGTGCTCATTCTGTATTGGCCTGTACAGTGAAATGTGTTTCTGGAAGATATTACAATATTATAATTTGTTAAAGGTATTATACATTTATCTTAGGTGATGGTGTTTGTTCATGCAAGAAATGCAACAGTACGCACAGCGTTACTTCTTCGTGAATTTGCTAGCAACAAAGGGGATATCACACAATTCCAGCCAGAGCAATCTGCAGAGTATGGAATGATGGAAAAACAGGTCTGTATTTTGAGTCTATTCATCATAACAATGTTTTTTGTTGTTGCGTAGTGCCATAGCTGAATTACTTTTTTTTCAGTTTAGACCTTGTGTTCTTTAACGTCAGTAAAGATTCAATTTCTTCATGCAATTCATCTTATTGCGTGATATATCGTGATCTGTACAAGAACAATGCTGCCCACGTCGCACAAAAGAATTTATGAGTCGTTTCGTCCAAACTTTTGGCATTTGACTACCATATTATAGGAAATTAACGCCTTATGAAATTGGCGCGAATGATATTAACGCAAAGAAAATCAACACGAAAAAGATAAAATATTTTGATTTTCCTATAAAATTAAGGCGAATAAAACTGTGTAAAATTAAAACGGCTTCTGACAGTTTCAATATTTTTTTAGTTAACAACAGAATATCAAAAGTTACAACAGGTTTTTTATTTAACAAGAGCATATCAACAACAGCTATAAAAATCACAATTATTTATATGGATTCAGGTTTATAACTGTCAAGGAAGCTCTCGAGGGACGAAGACCGTCCGTAATACCGGTTGCCTTTCAGCCATTTAAGATAATTGCCCTCATTCATCTGTTTTCAAAAAGTTAAATGCATTGACGATGGTTTTTAGATGCCGCGGCTTCAAGGTAGACAATTTCAGGTCAACCTTATTGGTTGTCACATCCCTGACTAGATAATACAGAAGAGCTCTGTTTTGCATGCCGTAATATAATCGCTGGATTCTCGCTGTTTCATCTTTTTGACTGTTAAGTTGGTGGTCAAATCTTAGGGCCGGAGAAGGTGCGTCATGTTTTTTGGTACAGATACCACTTTGATGTCTGAGCGCTTAAGTTCTAATTTAAGAGTTTCCCGTAAAGTGAGCCCTGAAAACATCACAATTAAGACACCTTTTTTGTGCGAATGTACGAGGCAATAACGACTTTAGTTATTAGCCGCGTGGTGTATATATATATTATAAATTGAAATCATCAACTGCTGCATCGCTTTCTGACCAGTATTGTATATCTTTCTGTGAACATAGAGGATTATTAAAGGTTTGTTTTTACGAAAAGGAGTGTACCACTGTATGAGTTAAAAGTTGACATCTTGGTCTCCATATCGTCTTCTATACAGTATATAATATATATGAATGGTTTATTTTCATTGGCCAAACAAATTTATGCAGTGAAAAAAGCATTACCTGTTGTTATAGGTTGGAAAGTCACGAAATAAGCAGTTACGTGAGCTGTTTCCAGATGGATTTGGAATTCACCATGCTGGTATGCTGCGTCAAGACAGGAGTCTCGTTGAATCATTGTTTTCAAAAGGAATACTAAAAGTTTTGGTTTGTACAGCTACTTTAGCTTGGGGAGTTAATCTACCAGCACATGCAGTCATCATTAAGGTATTTTGTGTTTCATTCACGATAGAGCTTCTTTGAAATTTTGATGAGATTCGGAAAGCACATACAGTTTTGTGATATTTACTGCTCAGGAATCATTACAAATCATTTGTAGCAAAAGCGAATCTGCCCTTTATTTTTTCACGGATTACGTGTTTGCCCCTTTTTTGTGGTGAATTTTTGAATGAACCAGAAAATAATGTAGAAAAACGAACCACAACAACTATGTACAATATTACATACCCTTGTATCAGTGATTTCACCTATACTCCTACACCCCACCACCATTACTACATGTTTTACAACTACATGTACCACCACAACCACAATCACCACCACCACCACCACCACTACTACTACTACTACTACTACTACTACTACTATAATACGACGACGTTGACACGACTGCGACTTTTGATGTTACTTTTACCATTACTGCTACTAAAATGACAAGACGATCTTAAGTCTGATAAACTACTGCAGCTGTTATGTTCTGTTAACTCTGTTTAAGACACGATTGAAAAGGTCAGATGTAAAGTAAAGAGCATTAACTGAAACCATAAACATAACTGTCACAGATATTCTTATTGTGACATGATCTAGGCCTAAGTANCACCACCACCACCACCACTACTACTACTACTACGACTACTACTACTACTACTACTACTACTACTACTACTACTACTACTACTACTACTACTATAATACGACGACGTTGACACGACTGCGACTTTTGATGTTACTTTTACCATTACTGCTACTAAAATGACAAGACGATCTTAAGTCTGATAAACTACTGCAGCTGTTATGTTCTGTTAACTCTGTTTAAGACACGATTGAAAAGGTCAGATGTAAAGTAAAGAGCATTAACTGAAACCATAAACATAACTGTCACAGATATTTCTTATTGTGACATGATCTAGGCCTAAGTAAGATATGACCATTACGGCTTACCTTTACCTCATTCCTTTGTTGTCAATTGTTGCTATCGAAATCCTTGATTTCATGTTTTTAAAAGAAAATATTTACGCTGCTTTGAATGTCATAATTTGATTGCAAGAAAACCTTTCTTTTATTCACAGGGAACAGAGATTTACGATGCCAAGAAAGGTTCATTCGTAGATCTTGGTATTCTTGATGTCATGCAGATATTTGGTAGAGCAGGAAGACCTCAGTATGACACAGATGGTCATGGGTACATCATCACAAAACATGATAAATTAACCCATTATTTATCCCTCCTGACGAGACAGAGCCCAATAGAAAGTCAGTTTATTACGAGCCTTAGTGATAATCTTAATGCAGAGGCAAGTCATTTATATTGTTATGACTGTATATTGTAGTCATTTAATGGTGTTTCGTGTGATGCTCTTTTATATCAATTATTATTATTATTATTATTATTATTATTGATTGTCTTAATCCACTTTGATTGTCTTAGTCCACTTTGATTGTCTTAGTCCACTACTTTGATTGTCTTAGTCCACTACTCTTTAATATGTGTTTTAACACATTCATTCAATATATTAGGGCTGAAAAATACAACCAACTTGGTTTTTCACCTCACGGTAAGAATGATCGCATGTTCAATCCTGTACACTGGTTTCAGTTCGCAGATGACGCTGCGGTCATTACAAGTGGAGAACCAGCTTCTTTTAAACTGTTTTACTCGATGGTGTCAATGGGCCAACATGATCATAAGGGTTGATAAATGTGCCACATTCGGTATCAAAAAATTCACTACAAGATCTCTTCAATTTCAACCTAAACCTTTTGTTAATAATGAAACTGTACCTCCTGTAGCCATGGGAGATGCTTCAAGTGTCTTGGACGTTACTATGAGTTTGAAATGACCAATCAGTCTCACAAATCCAAGCTTCTGTCTGTTTTACTAGATCTTTTTAAACAAACTGATTCTTTGCCTATCCATCCAAAACACAAACTGCGTCTCTATAGTGAATTTGCCCTCCCAAAGGTTTCCTGGCACCTTACTGTTTCAAATGTTTCTAAGACTTGGGTGGCAGAAAATCTCGACAACCTGGTCTCTAAATACATACGCCAGTGGCTTTACCTGCCTATAAGTGCCACGCTTAGCTCCATTATTCTTTCCAAAAATCAATTTGGACTCAACTTGCAGCTGCCTACCACAAAATTTCTACAATGCCAAACTGTCACCCGTAACGCTCTGAAGTTGTCACCAAATGATAATATCCGAACATTGTGGAAAAACACAAGCAATGGTACCAATATACAACACGATGTTTATAAAAATACAAAAGAAGTTCTGAAAGCTGTACAGACAGAACACAAGGAGCGTTTACAAAGTCATCTTACTACTCAAGGTACTATTCTCTCATTTCTCTTTGACAACGCAACTTCAAAATATAACAAGTTTTGGTCCGAAGTTCAAAGTAAGCTGCCCAAAAATATCTTCAGCTTTACCATTCGTTATTTGAATAACACCCTTCCAACTCGTAAAAATCTATCTAAATGGAAACTTAGTCTATCGTCCTCTTGCTCTTCCTGCTTTGAAACAGAAACCCTTCTTCATGTTGTCGCCGGCTGCAAAACGTACCTTCAGGAAGGTCGATATACTTGGAGACACAACTCAGCACTACAGTTTTTAGCAGGTTCTCTCAAATCTCTTGAAGGCTGTACAATATATGCTGATATCTGTGGATTCTTATCGCCATGTATTATAACTGGAGATGCCTTGAGGCCTGATTTGCTCTTAGTTACTCCACAACAACAGCTATACATTCTTGAATTGACGCTGGGCTATGAAACAAACCTGGATAAAAATGCTTCTCGCAAATACGAAAAATATCGTTCTTTAATTCGTGATTTACAATCCAGCTTTTCGAAAGTTAGTTTCGTAAATCTCTCCATGAGCTCTTTAGGTCTTTTCGGTAAATCTTGTATCACTTTCAGTAAAATGTGGAATGCTTTGAGCATCGACACCAAATACGAGCGCTTTCTTTCAACCAAACTTTCCAATATAATCATTCGCACCACATACTACATATTCTGTCGTAGAAATAAACCATGGACCAACCCTGAACTATTGTCGCTTTATTGATTTTGTTAGTAAAATATTTAATTTTGATTTTGTTAGTAAAATATTTAATTTTGATTTTGTTAGTAAAATATTTAATTTTGATTTTGTTAGTAAAATATTTAATTTTGATTTTGTTAAATAGGCAAGTCAATGCAAACTACCTTGATTAATGAGGTTTGTAATTGTATCTGTTCAGATGAAAAAATAATAAGTTTCTGTTATTATTATTATTTTTTATCTACTATTCACTCACGTTTGAAAACTTTCCCGTGCCGAGTCATATTCAATCTAGGGCACTACACCATTTATAGTATACCTCAGTCTTTCAAATGTAAATTGAAACAAGTCTAAAATAGAGCGTTTTAAAGAGGGTGCTTAATATATGTGCAGTACTGTTAAGTACAATTTTTTGGATTTCACTCAAGATTAAATTGCCTGGTATTTTGTCAAAAAACTTTTGGGTTATTTTTGTCATCCGTAGTGCTCAAGCGATTATGATATTTCTATGTCATTGTTATTATTATTATTATTTTTTTATATCTTTTATCTTTAGTTTGTACTTTGGTGTAATCCAACTGGTCGGGCGGAATAAAACCATGATTCTCGGACTAATCAGGAAATGTCTAGTTTATGGAGAGCGTATTTCGGATGATGTGTCTTCTGGAGTTCCTCGATTGTTGCCTGACCTGGAAACTGTTGTAAGCTTGCTTCCAGTCCCATTTTGACGAGCTACGTGCACCAACAAAGACCGGAACTGCCGTCCCCTTCATTCTCCACATTCTTGTCACTTCAATCTCGAGGTCCTTGATGGTGATATTTCTTTCGGATGGTACGGCCATGTCAATCATAATGCAGGTGTTTGCCTCTTCATTCTTGACTATAATTTCTGGCCTGTTGGCTTTAATCTCCATGTCTGTCTTCACTAACATTGCCAACAACACTGTGATGATTTTATTTTGTGTTTCAGTTTATGCCAGATTTTCATAGCACTTGTGTACTGCTGGGAGTCCAAAATGTTTGCATATTTTCCAGTGGATGTAGCCTGCTGCCTTGTCATCCCTCCGTATGTAATCTCTTCTTGCTAATGTGGGACAGTCTGATACTATGTGGTCAATATTCTCTTCAGACTGGTTACACACCCTACAGATGGGATCTCTTCCGTCTTTGATTATTTTGTGTTAGTAAGATCTTGTAGCCTTGCTCTGGTCTTGTACTGCTATGATGATTCCTTCAGTTTCTGCCTTGAAACCTGCATTCGAAATCCACTTGTGCGCCCGGGCTTGCTCGACAGCTGGTTTGTGTGGTTTTTCACTCTTGTTGGGTATTGTCCGTGCATTGATTTTGCTTCCCATGTTTCAGCCATCTTCTTTTTNATTTTATTTTGTGTTTCAGTTTGTGCCAGATTTTCATAGCACTTGTGTACTGCTGGGAGTCCAAAATGTTTGCATATTTTCCAGTGGATGTAGCCTGCTGCCTTGTCATCCCTCCGTATGTAATCTCTTCTTGCTAATGTGGGACAGTCTGATACTATGTGGTCAATATTCTCTTCAGATTGGTTACACACCCTACAGATGGGATCTCTTCCGTCTTTGATTATTTTGTGTTAGTAAGATCTTGTAGCCTTGCTCTTGTCTTGTACTGCTATGATGATTCCTTCAGTTTCTGCCTTGAAACCTGCATTCGAAATTAGCTCTTTTCTTCGCTTGCTCTTTGATTCTCTTCGCAAAATTTGGTGACTGGCCCGTCATCTTCATTGGTATTTCAATGATTTTCAGTTCTTTCGTGTACTTCGTAGCTTGCTTTGGGATGACGCACAGCTTTTTGTAACGTTCATGTTCACAGACCAGAACTAGTAGATCGTCTTCTGTTACCACTAGATGAGTATTCAGATGCACTATCGTGATTTTAAATGCCATATCGACTTGGTTGAGTCCCCTTCCACCGCTCGTTCATGGTAGGTGTAGTCGTTTAACACATGCCTTTGAAAGATGCATTCTTTCTGGTGCCTATAGTTTTTTGGTCTTTTTGTCTAGTTTCTTCACTTCTGTTGCCAATAGATAATGTTGAAACTGTATGTGATAACTGGGGACTGTCAATGTGTTGATGGCTTGAATCTTGTTTACAGCGTTTAATTCACTTTTTATGACAGCCCGAACTCTCCTGTAATACTCGTTTCTTTCATTGCTGCTTGTTGAATTCTATCATTCTCATATACACCACGTTACTTGTATGTATCTTCTTTGTTGAAATTCTTTATGGTGGTGTCTGCTTTCCATTGTAAGTCAGATGTTGATGTCAGTTTCCCCTTTTGAAAGTAGTTTTCATACATTTGTCTAGTCCAAATTGCATACGGATGTCATCACTTTGACTCCCTGAAGAAGGTGTTCTTGCTGGTAATCATACTTGGCGTAAGTCTTTAGACCATAAGGAAGAGATGGCTGATCTTTTCGCCTTTGATTTCATACCGGTATCGATGTTATTCAACAAGGTACTGAGTGGAGCCAGGCATAAATAGAAGAGGAGTGGAGATAGTGAGTCGCCTTCAAAATTACCACTTTTCACTTGTATTGGTCTGGTTGTGATTGACCCTTCGTTGTAGGTAAGCATCATGGTAGTCTTCCAGAGTCCCATATTTGACCGCATGACGTTGATAAGATTCGGCGAGATTCGATTGATTTCCATTGCGCTGACGATCCAAAAGTGTGGAACAGCGGCGAATGCTGTGTGCGATAATCAACCCATGCCGTACTCACATTCTTTTTTTAAGGTTACTGTCTTCCATTACCATTTTGTTAATAAGAAGGTGACTCTTGCAGCCATAAGTTCCCCTTTTGCAACCCCCTTTTTCTGCTGGCAGCATGTTGTTGGTTTTAAGGAAGTTGTAAGTTCGTTCTGTGATTACATTTGTCAAGATCTTGTTGGTAGACAAATGTTTGGTCTGTAGTTCTTTGGGTTGTTGGTTTCATTGTTCTTTGGGAGCAGTTACGTTAGACTTTGTGTCAACCATTCTGGACATTGTGCTGGTGTTTTGATGATCCCGATGTACTCTCTGGCAATGTTGTCATGTATGGCTTCAAAACGGTTTAGCCAAAAGATTGGTACCTATACTCCTCCAGGTGATTGCCAATCCATTGCTTTTTTGAGATACAGGCCAACTTCAGTCTTTGTAATGTCTTTCCAGTCATGTTGAGCCCGATCTTTCAGTCTGTCTCGCTCTACTTCTATCGACTTTGCTGCCTCACTGTGGTTTTTTTGACCTCCCTTATCTTGGCCCAGAGGTCTTCAATTTCAGTCAGATACGGTGGATTTTCTCTTCTACTTTGCTGTTCCCAAGATCTCTGTAGAACGTGTTGGCATTTGTGTTGAAGATTTTGTTCTGTCTGAACTGTTTACTTCGCTTTTTATATCTTCTGATTCTTTGAGCTTCAGCTTAGATTTGCTGCGTGAGTTTTTTTTACTTCTAGTAATCCTGTCAGTTTTTTATCCTGTCTCTTTTTCTTTTTCTCTCTTTTTCATTGGTCGTTATTTTCATTGGTTGGTCAGGGTGTTGTTTTCCATCTCTGTGAGGACAGATAGGTCACTCCTTTTCTTCTGGGTATGTTTCTCAATACCTTTCTTTGACTTGGCTGCTTTCTTTTGACCGGGGTTTTCTTTTATTGGAACTGTCATTGCTGTGATGATAGCTGCTATTGCATAGAAAGTTGATGGATGGATGTGAATTCCATTGGCTCTGGGTTATTTGTTTTGATTTCATCTATGATTCTATTGGCTTGTCTGATTAGATGCTTGGTTTTTCTGCCCTTTATTAATTTAGGCAGCATGTCTCGGTGTTTCAGTTACTGGTGTTTTGTTTGAACCCATTCCTGGATAATGGTGACAGTTCCTTGAAGTCATCGTCTTCATTCTTTAATGTGATGTTCATTTATGTTTCTTCATTTGCATTTGTATCTTGTGAATGAAAAATGTAGACTACGTCGTCATCATGTCGTTGTCCAGTGTTTTCAACATTGTTGATGTCATTTGTTTGCAAAGCAGGTGGTGCCTTACGTCTGATTGATTCCATCTCCATGCCTGTGAGTCGCTTCTGCTTGATGATGTCACTTCTCACATAAGCTAGCTTGTTGGGGTCAATGTTCGATCTTGATGTGGGATTTAGATACCTCCATATAGAGTACATTTGCTTGGTGTTTTCTCCCAATATATTAAGTTAAGGAGTGAACAACGCTTCCATGACCTGTTTATTCTACACCTGAGTCCATTTAGTTCTTCTGTTTCTGTGAGGATCAGTTGGCCTATCTGCGCGACTATTTGAAGGTTTACTCCGATTCCACAGGCGGTTGAGGGTTTGGGGCGGAGTTGTTCCAGTAACACACTTTACGCTATCAGCCTGGATCCTCGCTGAATGCCGCGCTTCTTGTTGACCCGCGTGACAAGCGATGCGGTTTGATTTTCTTGTTGTCTGACTCATGATGATGTTTTGTCAAAACCACGTCGGCCATAGACATGACTGGATTGCCATTCCTACTTTACTCATCCTGCACCACGCAGTGGTAGGGTTGATCTTTGCAAGATTTATTATTATTTTTATTACTATTGTTAACTTTGCTCTGTAGCATTTACATAGCCTGCGAAAGTTAAAGCGAAGCACTGTTATTGTTAATCGAAACCTTAATTATTACCAAGTAGCTCACAAGTGAATGAAATGTGAATTTGATGAAATTTAGTAAAAGCTATTATTTTATGCCCTTTGGTTTCAAAGAAATTACAGCAGGTGTAGCTCAAATGTTCTCGGGAAGTAAGGTGAAGAAATGTTACTCTTAAAAAAATAATTTGTATTGTAAGTCCAACGTCTGACTTATTTTAATTGGTGAATAATTTGATGTTTTTTTACTCAACGCTTCTCAAATACTGAAGACAGAAAATATTTCATCACAAAAAATTAATGACTTAAAACTCCAATATGGTACCTTTTTACTTAAGTTATTGTTTTTTCTTTAGCTCTTTTTCTAACATTTTTACTATAAATGTTATCTTTAGTTCAAAGTAATTTATTATTACTGGTTATTTTGAGTTTTATTAAGTTTATTATAAATCCACCTTTTTAGGTGTCGCTGGGGACTGTCACAAACATAGAGGAAGCCGTTAAGTGGTTATCTTATACATATTTATACGTGCGTATGCGTATCAATCCATTGGCATATGGTATAACAATAATGGACAAAGAAGTATGTGGTTCATTTGTTTAATAAATTGACTTTAACTTTAACCGGATGTGATAAAGTATCAAAGTTGACATTGAAAACCTGAAATAACTGAAGTGAAAGTGATCAGTTTTTTCATTTCTATTTTTGTCTTGCAATGGGCTTTGAATTATGAAACTCAGTCGTTTACCGTTTTGTAAAATTGAATTGACAAAACAAAGTGTTGTAAGCCGGTAATTGTAGTGTGTTTGTGGTCCGGTTGTGTGAATTTCCTTGTATCTTTATGCGCCTATGTGCTTCTCATGTAGTTTATGCGTATGTGGAACTTTTTTCGAAATTGATTGTGATATTTTACTGTTTTAATTTAAAAATAGGGTTGAAGCCCCTACGAAATAGTATATGTTAGGGTGCAATCCAAATGAAACGTCGTTTAGAAACGACCCCTGCAATGTAATGCTTGAATTTTCTTCATGTGTATAGCTTTTTGTGTATCGCTATGGGGATAGCCTCGTTTTTTCCCATTACATTCACAATGTTAATATTAAAGTAATTAAATGTGAGTCGTTTTGGAGGATGCTATTTCTGGAATGAGGGTGTACACCACCCTAATTAAGTAATAGGGATCACACACAGTTACACATTACCATTTATTTATTTAATGCTTGATTAATAAGTAACAGGGGACACAGACAAACACACTTAATATGTTCTTGTTGATGAGTAAAAGGAATCACAGACATTTAGTATTTAATTTAATTTTCTAGGGAAGCGAGGCATTTATTCGTCTGTTGATGACATAGATATTCGTTATTTGGTATTTTTTGTTAGAAAGATATTGAAGTCGGCACATGAAATATATTAGGAATTAATATAATTACAGTAACATGAGAAGATTGGATTTGTATTATTCTTATTAATATTTGATAATACAAGCATTCGGCATTCATTTCATTCATTACAGCGACATTGAAAAATTAAGAACTCTTGCAGCAGACAGAAAACTGTGGACGAAAATTGTCGACTTTGTTGTAAATGATCCGGGCAAAGCAAAGTGATGGTGTGGAAGGAATAGTCTAGTTATAATGTCGGATCACCGATGGTGGTCTGATGAGATGCTGATTACGATATTCATACTCTTACCGAGCTGACAACCCTAATATATATATATTCATTTCAGTTTATCAGAATAATTATTAATATCACTGTTGCTATGACAAAGTTTTTTGCAACAGTTGTCATTCTAAACATAATCCTTACCTTTTTTTATTTGGTCCACCGTCTGTTTTTGCTGTGAAAAAAAGTTTTTATACAGAGAAATAGTACCTAGTAGAAAATTAATAGTTACACCATGCGATGGCTATTAAGATTTCAACAGTATTTATTTTTCGTATTTTGCTGATTTTCTGTTCTGCAGGATGATCCTCTTCTAGAGAAACACAGAAAAGATCTTGTCTGTATTGCTGGCCGATCACTAGACAAAGCAAGAATGATTAGATTTGATGAAAGAACAGGTTATATGTATCCAACAGACCTCGGAAGAGTTGCTAGCCATTTCTACATCAAATTTGAAACGATTGAGGTGCGATCTCCATTTTTTTCTTGCATCTATAATTTAGTTATACAGAATAATAACACCGATGAAATTAGAAGACGGTGTTAATATTACGGAATAATGCCATATCCCAAGCAAATTTTCATTTATTTCGATAGAAGGCAATCATTTTAATTACCTAAAACTGTAGAGCACAACCACGTTTCGTCAAGCCGTCGCAAGAGAATTTGTGACTTTTCATTGATGTACTCAGAGATAGCTTTGCTAAAGCAATTTATTGATTTTGTTTTTGCAATTTACACACTTCGAATAAAAATTTACAATAGACAACATATCATTAGAATACATTACGCGAAGAACTGGAATATTTGTGACTGCCTACATGTTGGTGTTTTTCTATACTGTAATGGATTGGCGATCATTTGTTCTTGAATTTCAGTGGTATTCAGTTTTCTTGTTAATTTAAACCAACTTGATTGTATTTTTCCTTTTTGTTTCAGGTTGTCAATGAAAAGTTCAAGCCTTACCTTACAGATTCACGGCTTTTTGAACTTATTTCTTTATCTCATGAATTTCAGCAAATAAAGGTAAAACGACCGATCTATTTTTCTATTTTCCAAGGCTAGCCTACTTTCTTTTACAGTTCCATGTCAAAAACCCCTTGGGTTACTTTATCGGGATAAATAGCATTTTATCACATTTTCATAGAGTTCCGACAGGATCTCTTAGCACAGAAAGACAGCTGCGAAGACTATGCGCTGCGATGCCATTATCTAGGAAGAAACTGCTTTAGTAGTATTTTGACAAGCGCCTGAGATAAATCAGGAAAAGGCATGTCTGCTTTGCAAGAATTTGCAACGAATAGACATTTATAAAGTTTTATTTCCTCATGCGAATCGTGGCAGAACTCCTTTTAATCAATCTTTTGTACTAGAAGCATAGGGGTAAAAAAGGTGCCATCTTGCCTCTTTTTTGTGTCTAATCCAGCATTAAGGCTTAGCTCTTAGATGGTCAGTTCTATAGCTCATATCTGTTTTGATATTTGTAGGCTTTTGATGAATGCCCTTATTTTTTTTCTCTAAATGACCCCGTTACGAATGTGAAAGGGAAGTGGGGGAAAGACGAATTGTTGATACCTAGTAACCTTGGAACAGCTAATTCAGCATCAAGGAACCTTTGAATTTGCAACAAAAATATACATGTCTTTGATGAAAACTTTGAATTCAACCTAAAACGTAATTAGACTTTTAATATGAAGTAGATAAAGACCCCACAAAGAATAATTTATGATTAAAGTGCGTTGACTCGCCTAACATTATCCAACTGTGCGAGCTGTTAAGTTCAGGTAATAAAGCCATGATACATTTAGCTACGAGATAGGTCTTAAGGTCACTACAGCTTATGATGATGACCATGATGCTTGGAATTAAAATTTCTTTCGTTGTTCACCAGAGGTTGTAGGTGAAAAAAATAGCAGCAAAGTAAACAGACTTAGTAAGGAAGAAAATTTGCTTTAATATTTCCATGTACGTTTGTTCTGTAGACACTATAGTTTGTTTAGATTAGTAATCTTAAATTGTCACGTATTTCATTTTATTCAATGATGTTACAATTCATGTAAAAGTAGTGTTCTGAGTTAGGTGATTTTGAGATGGTATTTTTTAAATGACACTTTGTATTTGCAACTGTCAAATCCATTGACGTAAAGTATATTTGACAATAATTGACCTTTGGTGAAACTGAGTGTTATGCATTTTCACAATTTTTATCAAAATGTTTTGTAAGAAGACGGTTTGACTTTTTGGATGTTGGTGACAACTGTAACTGATTACAGAGCGTTCTGCTTGTTTATTCACTGAATCATAACACTAATTAAATATAACCATTTCATCTTATACCTTGCAGTTTTTCTATAAATAAATGTCTAGTACTGCGTACTGCCATCAGACATTTTTTCCTTTCGAGGGTGTTTGACAAATTTACATTATGTACTACAACATGAAGCTAAATCTTAAATCCAAAGAAAACATGTATTTCGTGATTAAAACATGGGAGCCAATACTTCACGACTCACCACGCACGTTTTTACGTAGGCAGGGATGACATAATTTAATAACAGTAACATAAAATTATTAATTTACTGCAACATGTCTACAGTTTAGCGTGCACGACACTACTAACCTAAATTAGTAAGCCGANCTGCCATCAGACATTTTTTCCTTTCGAGGGTGGTGGACAAATTTACATTATGTACTACAACATGAAGCTAAATCTTAAATCCAAAGAAAACATGTATTTCGTGATTAAAACATGGGAGCCAATACTTCACGACTCACCACGCACGTTTTTACGTAGGCAGGGATGACATAATTTAATAACAGTAACATAAAATTATTAATTTACTGCAACATGTCTACAGTTTAGCGTGCACGACACTACTAACCTAAATTAGTAAGCCGTTTGCTGTCGCCATTCATTAAATTCAAGAATTGAACCAATAGAAGAAAGAATGTATTGACGAAATAAAATTATATATGAAAATTTTTTGCGACTCGTGTGAGGTGATAGAAACAAATGGGACAAAAATTTATTCTTTTCTAAGAAGTGAACTTGAAATATTTTGATTGGGTACCAATAACAATACGTAAAGAACAGCTTCTATAAATTATAGCGAATTGAAGTACAACAGGGTTTGCTTACACCCTTGAAGATTCAAAGTTACTAGTTACGTATTCTGGGAGTAGAGAAAGACATGTGTTACCAGATTATCACCTTTGTAAGAAGCAAATGATTTTCTTTGATGTGCCTTGTTTGCACTCTTTGCTTTGACACCTAACGTTGGTAGTAATTTGAGCAGCTTTCTGCAGCACGTCGATATTTCGGAAAGGTAACCGTTAATCTGCCTTTATCGAACTGGTAGTACCTGATGATTTACTGATAGAAAATCATGCGTTCATTTTCATATGGAAGAAAAGCTATGTAATTTGCGTTGTCCTGGTTTGGACTGAACCTTCCGGTAGAAACAATGTTGTAATTTTGGAGTAGGACATATGGGAACTCGATGACGGTTATTTCCAAACAGCTATGAAGGCCAATGTAGCATACGACGCTATTCTATTCGTGATACTGTAAACATTGAAGAAGATTACGTCTTTTGGTGTATTAATCACCATTTTTGTACATATTAGCCAGAATTTTACTTAGGAGTACTTTCACGACCTAGAGGACTAGTGAAATACGGGTGCTCAATCGACCCCACTTAATTTTGAATTAGAAGTAGACCGTCGTTGAATATTGTTATCATAATGCACTTATGAAACAGGATTATTGTATTATAAAGAGAAGAGTGAACGTTATAGAAAAGTAGTTATGGAAGACTTTTTTTGATCAATTAGTCATAGGGGCGAGGTTCCATGCACAATAACTGAATTTAACATAAATGGACGAACATATGAGAAATAAAAGAGCCATGATGTAATATTGGGTTTTATCTCATTGATTGGAAATATACAAAACAAATCCATTTGCATATAATATATGAACAAGAGCATTCACGCCCTTTCATCTGTTCACACATTTGCCTATCCAGCCCAGAAACGTCTGCTTTTGCCTTCTGTATTTCTTTTCCCTTTCGATTTTCCTGTTACTTCCTGGTATTATAATCCTTTTTTCGTTGTACGTGGGCCAAGAACCTGTATTGTCTCCCCACTGTGTGATTCATTGGTTGTCAGTTGCTCTGAACGTTTTTCATTGTCTTAGTTCGTTACTTTTTCTATCCAGGAGATAATCATCTTTACTAAAATTCACATATCTGTTGCATCAATTTTTTCATCCTTAAAAATCGGAAAACAGGAGTCGCAAAAGCAAGTTTTTCTGCACTTTTTATATTATATCCTTAAATACAAGCTACGTTATGCAAAAGGTAGTTTGGATTGATTTGGAAATCTATGAATATTGTGTCTTTAAACTTAATCCATGCAGCTGTTTTCGAGTTCGTATTTTTCACACACAGGATTTATTCTTATTCCGGTACAGTGTTGCATGAAATAGAAACATATAAAAATTTAACTAGTATTAATGTAGGTGTTAATATTTTACGTGTTAATGTTGTTTCATTGATCGGATGCATTCATTTATCAAACTTTGAAGGGATAGCTCCATCTAAGAGCGTAAGCACAATTGATAAAATGTACATGGTGAAACCAGTCATTTTGATTCTTAACAAATTCAAAAGTTTGTATTGATATTCTTCTTTTATTTTTGAAGGTAAGAGACGACGAGGTTCCAGAACTTGAGAAACACCTCGATTCTTGTCATGTTGAAGATGTCAAAGGAGGTGTGACAAATGAGCATGGGAAAGTTAACATTCTCCTGCAGACATACGTTTCACGTGGATTTGTTGATAGTTTTTCCTTAATTTCAGACATGGCATATGTTGCTCAGGTAATTCACTTAATTAATGCACACTTTTGTTGTAAAAGTGACCTGTTGTGTAATGATTCTTGGTGTTATTACCCCCTATGATAGGAGATTTTATGATCTACGTGTTTTATCATCAGCTACACAAAAGAGAGGGTTGATATGGATTAGGAGAGGAGATCAGCTTACAAAAGTTACTCTTTGTTACTCCCTGTGCCTTTGAAGGAAGCAAGTCATGTAGGATACAAATGCAGTTTTTCAGTAGGAAGGGTTCAGTGCGTTGTAGTAATGTATGCTGTTTCATCACTACAACGACTGATACATAATCCACAAGCATCATATAAACCACATGAAGTTCTCCGTTGGAGGAAACGTGTTTCATGCAAAGTGAGATCTTTTCAGCAATACGTGTCTTTTCTTTAGAGGAGTTCGATTTTTTTGGAAACAATTTCAATTGTGTTAGTTGTAGTATGAGTGTATTAAAATGTTGGTTTGGAAAGAGACATTTTTATTTCTTCACGGCAAGTGTCAGTAGCTTCTTATGAGAAGGGCTTCGACAGAAAACCACACCATTTTATATATAGCAGCACACATCGCTCACAAGCATTTAAAAACAAAGACATATACATTTCTTTGAATAGATGGTACGTAAATATGATATGAATGTATTTCACCAGGGTTGGGTTAGGGTTTTTTCCTTTATATAACTTGATTATCTGCCTCAAAATTTAATCAGCAAGCTGAAAAACTTTGCAAACTTGGTACGCCTAATTATTACTCACAGTAAAATCAACGTTAAACAAAATTAAAACACAGGGGTTGCATTTTTACACATAGAATGTGAAGTTAGAAGAGATTAAAGGTTTATCCAAGTCATTATACACTCAGGACCATTATGAGCAGTAAAGGAATCGTCCGTTAAAACGATTGCTCCTACATAACTTTGATAAAGGAATTTTTATCAGATTTATTTTGGTAAAGTATTTTTTACTAGCACTCGTTGGGACCAAAACACCTGAATGAAAAAATACAAATCAAGCGGTATTTGTTTATGCCGAAAACGAAAGAAGGGTGTATGACCGCCCACCACTTTTCATAAGTGGCGCTTTTACTGGTTGAAAACAGTAAACAAATTCATTTTTTCGGCACAAGGGAGAAGGTGAAAACTGAACTGAATAGCCTCTAACACGCCTAATTGAAAGACAGACCCATTTTGCTGATTACTCTTGACTAATTAATCGTAAAATTTTCACAGCATCCATCGCACAGCAGCAGATACTGCACTTACATTCGTATGACAGTTGGAACTTGATAATTGGCGTTATGATCCTGTTTCGGTTGAAACGGGTTAACAGACGTTTTCTTTTTCATTTTTGTTACAAAGTGAAATTTTTTACGTTTATGATTACGCAACAAATTCGGCTGTAAACCTTAAGGGACTAGTCATACTGTATTTGCTGAAAATATATTGGAGAAGATAATGATGGATCCTTCTCAATGGCGGTTTTGTCAGTCAATCGTGAAAGATGTGGGAAGAGTCCGTGGCGTTGGTTTTTAAATGGATTTCAATATAAAGTGGCAGGAGCAGAACACTTAAACAAATTGTGTTGAGCAGCCCTATGAGGAAAGAATCAGTGATTAATAACTGTCATAGTCTTCTTTGACTGGGTTTCAGGAAGAGTCAGAATTTATTTTCTGAGTAGAAAATATGGTTAATTTCACCTTGGCTCATCCAGCATCAAATGCACAATTAGTCCATTTCATGATGTTAGACGCCTAATTTCGCAGTGGTTGTGAAGTGGATGCCTGGGATTAGTTGTTTGTTTGGTAATTTCCTTTCGTGCTACAGAATCTCTGCCTATGTCTAGTGGTGCGATTCTGGATAGTCTATACTAAGCTGGCAAAGGAGGTGTTGCTCTTAGTGACCCAGTAGTTAATCACAAGCTTTTGTTTAGCTCGATATTTATTTTTTGGCATGACATGATCTTTCCTTTCTTGAGCACAATATTGTGCGGTAGAGTATGTCCGCGCTAAGTCCGTTTGCTTCAAGGCTTTTGCATTTGCTCCCCACTTGGTCTGCTATTTTGCCAAGAAGATTATTTCTGATTGCCTCTCTTTTTTGAGCTTATTGACATGCTCCTTAAAAGTCAGTGTTCTGTCAAGAGTGACACCATGGTAGACTGGATGTAGATGATTTTTCAGTTCTTCCTTTTCCCATTTTTTTCAATTTTCTATTTGCCTGGTTGTTGTTCAAATGAAACGAGCATACTAGGATTTTCTTTGGGTTTGTTTTTTTTGTAGTTGTTTGAGATATATGATAGCCCACTCGTCAATCTTTCTTCAATGGCTTTAAAGGACCGTTAAAGTGTTGTAAAGCAGAGATCGTCAGGTTATATAAACCTTCGTATGACCTGGAGTTGTAGTGGGTTGTTTATTTAGATATTAAATAATAAAGAGACAAACACATAGCACTGTGGGAGACAATTAGACAATTTGGTTGTGTTTTCGGCCTATTCTTCCTGTAATCCATTTCGACACAGGAAAATCTATTTTCTAAGCGGGAAACAATGATACGTACAATTTTCGATTGTTTGGACAACATTAAAGAAGAGAGCTCTGTTATTAACCGACTCAAAGGCAGCTGTGAGGTCGACAAACACAGCACTTATAATTTGCTTGTTCTCAAAATTATCCTCTCTTAATTTACTTAGGTTCAAGGCCTGGCTACAGCATGATCGTCCAAATCGAAATCTGCTTGATCTGGTGTTAATTGTTCCTCGGTGATGGGGGATAGATGGAGCATTATCATACGTTGATGCAGTTCGTGGGTGATAGAAATTAGGGATATTGTGAGTAGCTCTTAGGTGAGCTTGGATTTTTACTAGGCGTGGGGAGACTTGGCCTATCGCAAATCCATCGAGGCTTACAGCTTTACCTGACTACCGTATTCCATATGTGATAGTAATTTGTTCATGGTCAAAGGTTCAAATTTATCATCACTTTCTAACACGATGCATTTTCACGAGAAAAAAGCATTTGGGGGTTGTTGCCTGAAATGATATTAAAGTGTTCAGCTTCCAATTGAAGGATCTCCAGTCCTCTTTTCGGATAGGTCTTTACTTTTCTGAATGATGCATTTCTCACTGGCATATATTACACGTCGATGTATTGGATGTTTGTGGGGGATTATTAAGCTCATCTCATGTATTTTAGGCTGTCTAATCTTTGTGAGTTTCATGCTTCCACATTACATTGGACTTCAGTGTGGGAAGCAGATCTGCTTTCGCTGCTGACAACCCTTCAACACTGAAGCAGATGATTCTGTACTTGTTCTTCTCCTTATCATGAGGCCGGTAATTTATCTTTTTACCTCCTCTTCATGGGTAGGGTATATAGTGTAGCAATCTAAATACTTAAGATTGACAGGGGCACTGCGTGAAGGTTTGCTACATCCGACCAGCAACAGATTAACTGCGCTTAACCAAATGTTAAAAACGTTTTTAAAACCTTGGGTTTTTAAGCCCATAAACATAAAAAGCAACTTGAAAGTTCATGTACTATGTAAAGGATGTTTTCCCTACCCATTCCTGTTTATAACCCTTGAGAATATTGTTTCAGCACACAGTATTAACAATTTGAAAGTTTTCACTTTTTGTGCCACATTTCGGGGTTGTTTTTTTTAATTTTATTGTACAGTTTTTAGCTGTATTTAAACAACATTCTCCTTTTTATACTTCAAAAATGATTGAAAATCGTCTTCAGTTTTGTTTTTATGATATGGTGCCAACCTAAGATTACTTTTTAGGTAATCTTTAATATCATTGGAGATAGTATACAGTCAAAGGTAAAGCTCAGAACATTGTCAATATATGAATGCCTGAGATTGGGATATGCATTTAAACATGAAATATTTGTAACTGTCATTCCAAACGTTGGTTTGGGTATAAGTTAGAGCTCATTACGATGGGAATGTAGCAGAAACATTTTGAAGCCAAAGCATTTATAGTTATTGCAAGGAACTGCTGCCAACGGGGTAGCCTTTGATTCCGGTACTCTTGGTGCAGTGATCAGGGTTGATCTTAAACGAAGTACTGCTTTATTATACACATGTTACATATAAGTATTTTCGACTGAAGTGTTTGCATTGTATTTTACAAATATGTTATTCTTATAATTTTTTATTTTAGAATGCCGGACGTATTATAAGAGCGCTGTTTGAAATGGCATTAAAATATGGATGGCCAGTCATGGCAAACAGACTTCTTTCTCTCAGCAAGACAGTCGAGAAAAGACTTTGGGAAAATGAGCACCCTCTACGACAGTTTGATGGACTTAATTTTGAAACGCTACGCAAATTAGAGCATAAGAATTTGACCATAGAACGTTTGCATGAAATGGAACCAGATGAAATAGGTGGGACTTTTTGTAGTTTTCGTTTTTACAAGCTACGTCACTTTAACTTAGCCTTGTGATTTAGGTAGATTGTTTACTGTGTTAATAGTGGGGAGAAACACGCCCATTGTTGAAGTCGGTCTCTTATGTCAAATAGATATGTTTTCTTTACGTTTTTTTAACAAAGCTTGCTTTTGTGGAGACTTAAGTAGGGTTTTTAAATTTTTAAAATTTTTGGTTGGCTTACAAGGCACGAATTGCAACTTACCAGTAAGTAGTTGCTTTCAATGGAATAATACAAGAAGAAGGCTAGATTAACTCATTTTGACATTGAACATTAGACAAAAAGGGTGTACTTAACGTATGCAGGTGAATTGGTAAGAATGGGTATCAAAAATTATCAGAGGGTATCAAGAGTGGTCATTCCTTGCGTTCAATCATAAGCATAGTGTAGCCTTGATCACAAATCAATGTTTTTATCGAGAAACCATCTCTGGATGAATGGGGACTGTCGGTGAATAAGTCTTCACCTGCCAGTTGCACAAAAAGTGTACCCTCAAGGCGGGCTCTGCATTCATTGTTATTCCTCTTGCTAACAATCTATCCTTAAGTTCCCCGAAACCATACTTTAACGGAGAGCATCACAGGTTGAGCAGACCTGCCCGTTTTTATTTTTGCAGGTAAGCTGTGGATCTCTGACCTCATTTGTTCAGGCGAGCTAAATCAAGAAAACACAAATTGTACCTAAAATGGTCTAGAAGTCAAACCAGATGCTAGAAGTATATGTAGTAATATGCAAAATAATTTTTGTTGAAGTGTTTTGGAGGATTGAACAAAATTTTTGGTGTATATTATGATATAACACTATATAGCATGACATATACCATGATATTAATTATAACTCTTGTAATAAAATTTTTTTTTAGGAAATCAAAAATGTCAAAATATTTGCGTCTAAATTTCAGTGTCACTGTTATTGCACACTCATTGGCAGTCTCAGATTGATATCAATCTTCAAAGTTAATGGCTTCAGCTGGCTGATGAGTGAGCATATCAATGAATTCCAGGCCTTCAAATGATCCTTGTTGCGATTTCCGGCTTATTGCCAAACCCATAAGAGCGCCAACAGGCAAAGAAATTCACAGAGAATAATGTGAAACAGGATAAATCGCTTTCACTAAAATAAACCAGTTAACATTTAAACGGTGTTCTGGACTCAGAAAACATAAGAATTATGTTGCTGAAGGGCAAATGAATATGTATTCGAGGGAGCAACTTTTCCTTCATGTTCAGTTTGGGAAGACGATTCACTGCTCTTTTCTGCTGGTTAGGGGTGTGTGAGGGCGAGCTCAAGTTATCGCTCTTCTCAAACTACACGCTCCTGCTCCAGTCTCTAACTATCACTTTTGTGTAAAGATGCAGACACATGGATTGGCAAGTCTAACGGAAAAAGGTTTTAAAACGTTAATTTACTCAGAGTGCTGTCGTGTTTTGGAGAAATGCCTGCCTATCGGTTGCCTTTTTTAAATACTTACTTACTTAAGCCCATAGCCCACGAATGAGCATAGGCCATCGACGAATGTTCGACACCGCACTCTGTTTTTGGCTTCTCTTGCTACTTCAGTCCAGTTTGTTCCCTGCCGTCTCAGTTCTGCCTCGGTATCTCACCTCCAGCTGTTATGCGGTCGCCCTCTTTTCCTTTTTTCCTGTGGGTTCCAGGTTAAGACCTGTCGTGTGGTGCTGGATGATGGTTTTCTCAAGGTGTGCCCTATCCAGCCCCACTTTCTTTTAAGGATTTGCCTGACTACTGTTTCTTGTCCTGCTCTTTCCCATAATTGTTCATTCCTGATTTTATCCGTCCAGCGGGTTTTGTATATTCTTCTCAGACATGTGTTGAGAAATGTCTGTATCTTCTGCAGAATTGCCTTTGTTGTGCGCCATGTCTCGCAGCCATATAGTAGAACCGACTTCACGTTCGAATTGAAGATGCGGATCTTGGTTTTCGTGCTAATTTCTTTTGAAGACCATATGTTTTTCAGCATGATGAAGGCCTTCCTTGCCTTGCTGACTCTGGCAGTGGCATCCTGGTCTGTGCCTCTACGTTGGTCCACTATGCTTCCCAAGTATACAAACTCCACCTACAGACTCCAACTCCCTTATGGGCTCTCCTGCTATTGTGACTGGGGTGTTGTTGTCGGTGTTGATCTTTATTAATTCAGTTTTCTTTTTGTTGATGTAGAGTCCTATCTTAGCTGATGTGGTCTCAAGGCAGGTGGTCTTGTCCTGCATTTCGGCTGTGTGACAGCAGCGCCAGATCGTCAGCAAAGTCAAGGTCTTCTAACTGGGTCCAGGGTGTCCACTGTATCCCATTTTTCTTTCCTGTTGTTGTATTCTTCATTATCCAGTCGATGACTAGCAGGAAGAGGAATGGCGACAGCATGCAACCTTGCCTGACTCCAGTCTTCACTTCGAAGCTGGCTGATAGCTGTCCTGCATGTACGATCCTGTAACTCATGTCTTCGTAGATGCATCGGATCAGTGAGATGATTTTCTCTGGAACTCCGTAGTGTCTTAGCAACTTCCAGAGTGTCTCTCTGTCCACACTGTCGAAAGCCTTCTCGTAGTCTACGAAGTTTATGTACAGAGGTGAATTCCATTCTAGTGACTGTTCTACTATGATACGTAGACTAGCGATCTGGTCCATACAAGATCTATTCTTACGATAGCCTGCTTGTTGGTCTTGGAGCTTAGCATCTAGCGCCTTTTTCATTCTCACTAATAAGACTCTGTTGAGAACCTTCCCTGGCACTGAGAGGAGCACGATACCTCGATAATTGTTACAGTACCTGAGGTTACACTTCTTTGGCAGCTTGATGACGTTTCCTTTCTTTCACTCGGCTGGTACTTCCACCTTATCCCAGATCTTGGTGAAGAGGCTGTGTAATATTTGCACAGCAGTCTCAATGTCAGCTTTGATAGCCTCTGCTGGAATTCCATCTGGCCCCGCTGCTCTACTATTCCTCAGTTTATTGATGACCTGTCTGATCTCCCCTTTGGATGGCTTTTCACAGTTGATGGCAAGTTCTTTCTCTGCTGGTGGAATGTCTGGTGGTTCCTCTGGGGGAGGGCGGTTCAGCAGCTCCCTGAAGTGCTCTACCCATCGTTGCAGTTGTTCTTCTGTGGTTGTCAGTGGGTTTCCGTTTTTATCATTAACAGGCTTGTCTGTCTGTCGGTACTTGCCGGCTAGCCTCTTAAAGACTAAATACAACTCTCTAATGTTTCCCTGTCCTACCGCTTCTTCTGCTTGTCTAGCTAGATCCTCAACATAGTCTCGCTTATCCTTCTTTAAGCTTCTCTTCACCTCCTTGTTTGTCTCTGTGTATTCCTCCTGTGCTTTTGCCTTTGTTGCTCTCGTTCGACTTATATTCACTGCAGCCTTCTTTTTTTCTTTCCTCACTTCTAGTTTTTGGATTGTTTCTGCGGAGATCCACTCTTTGTGCTATGTTTTTTTTTCACGAGAACCGCCTCACAAGTATCTATCCATAGTTTCTTACTGTACTCCCATTGTGTCTCTATGCTTGTATCTTTGTCCTCTATCAGATCTTGTAATGCCTGAAACCTGTTGGTTAGGCTGACTTTGAAGGCTTCACGAGTGTCCTGACGTCTGAGCAATCCCACATTATATTTTATTTGTGTGTTACTTTTCATTTTGTGTTTCTTCAGACGCAGTCTCAATGTTGTTACCAAGAGATGGCGGTCTGAGGACACGTCGGCGCATCTCAACACCCGTACATCTTGCATTGTTCTTCTAAATTTCTGGCTTATGCAGATATGGTCTATCTGATTTCCAGTCACATGATCCAGTGAGACCCAAGTGACTTTGTGGATGTGTTTGTGTGGAAATATACTTCCTCCTATTACCAGCTGATTCAATGCACAGTGGTTTGCAAACCTCTCTCCATTTTCATTCATTTGTCCTAATCCCTGTGTCCCAATAGTATTCGCATATCCGGTGTTGTCAGATCCTATCTTGGCATTGAGATCCCCCATCAGGACTGTTATGTCCTTGTCTCTTTTCTTGTCTATCACTGCCTGTAACTGATGGTAAAACTCATCTTTCTTCTGCTCTTCCGCATCATTTGTTGGAGCATAACTTTGTATTATGTTCAGTCTGATATTTTTTTTCTTGGTGGTAAACTGGGCTGTAATGATACGGGAGTTTATAGGTTTCCATCCGATAAGAGCACGCTGTGCCTCCTGTGCCAGGATCAGGGCCACACCTTCAGTGTGTGGGGCTCCTTCCACTGTGTTTCCCGAGTACTCAAGTCTCAGCTGTCCTGCCTGTAGCCACCTTGTTTCACTCAAACCCAATACTCCGATGTTATACTTTTTCATTTCTCTTGCTACCTGAAAAGATNCATCATTTGTTGGAGCATAACTTTGTATTATGTTCAGTCTGATATTTTTTTTCTTGGTGGTAAACTGGGCTGTAATGATACGGGAGTTTATAGGTTTCCATCCGATAAGAGCACGCTGTGCCTCCTGTGCCAGGATCAGGGCCACACCTTCAGTGTGTGGGGCTCCTTCCACTGTGTTTCCCGAGTACTCAAGTCTCAGCTGTCCTGCCTGTAGCCACCTTGTTTCACTCAAACCCAATACTCCGATGTTATACTTTTTCATTTCTCTTGCTACCTGAAAAGATCTTCCTGTTTCGTACATAGTCCTGATGTTTCAAGTTGCTATTTTGACTTTTGCCTTTGGTGTTAGAAGGGAAATCGGCCTCGCAGCTTCCTCTTGGCTTTCACTGTGATGCGTCATGTGCCTCTGAGATCGAGTCCCTTCTTCCCTTTGGCGAATGTGTTGGTTTGTTTTCGTCGATGCTTCTGTAGCTTTGGTGATTTTACGGGGTGGTGGTGCTGACGCCAACCTTCCTGCTTTATCCGGGCTTAGGACCGGCTGTGTTATCCGAAAATATTACAGGTGGAGTTGCCTTTTTTAATGGTAGCATGAAATTTGTGAAATACAGTTATTACATATGCAACTCTCACTGAAAGATAACCAAATGATACCTCTGAAGAAAAGTCATTGGCTTTCGGTTATACATTAGCAGGCAGGCTGCCGGTGACAGATTCTACTTGATGTATAAAAACTACATTTTAATTTAGAAGTAGTTGTGTTTTGGGTTGGCGAGGCATAAAATCACATAGATTTTGCCATCAGAATACTATTTATTTTTATTTTTCAGTTAATGAGATGCCCGTATTTCTCTAAAAATAGTCTTGAATTGCTGCGGGAAATTTTAGAATTTTGGCTGTTAGACCCAATCTGTTAGGGTTTCCGCTTAATAGAATACATGTCAACGGGTAACTAAATGCCATATAATAACAGTGAAACATATCGTAACAATGTCAGTAGGTCATTCCTTGTTCCCTTTGCACTACCTACTAAAATTCTTCAATATTGTTAAAATATTTGATTAAGAATAAAAAAGTGCTGAATACAGCTTTATATGATAACGTATGGTATTAAAATAAGCGTTTTGCAGAACAGAAATTTAATGTCGCAATGAGGATCAATTTTGTGGCGAGCTGTCTTCAGTCCTCCTCTCTCTGCTATGGAGAGAGCAGGATTCTTTTGGAGGATTATTTTGGAACCAGTTAATGCAGCAAAAGAAACTTTTTAGACAGTAGTGTGGTACTTATTTAAATCCTCTGTTTGGCCTTATCCAAGGATGGGTCCATCTCTCTGACGTTATTTGCTCTCCTGGTACGTTATTATGGGGAATCGATCAGGTGAAATGACGTCACTTGTGTATTAATTACCCAAATGATGCTAATGATTCTGATGATGGTTAACCTGGTGATGTATTAGGCAGGGTGATAAACTATACTGGTTTTGAAATCAACAAGCCTCCTCCCTCAATAGCTGTTAAACTGACTTGGCCAAAAACGGTAGCGTAAAATCAATCACCAAATCCTTTACTGTGATTCTACTGTAGCACAGGACACAGACAGAATGTGGTGAAAATTTTGAACGTAAACATTTTAGGTTACTTAGCAGAGCTAGGTTTAGATTTGTTTGAGGTTACTTTCAACCATTTTTTCCCTCCTTCTCCTAACCCTAAGGACAATTGGCTGTTTTCGCCCTACATTTTTTTCTGAGTGATTGAATACATGTTGGACGCCTTAGCCTAGCAAATGTTACGAATACTTCGAAAACTGCCATCCAGACGATGAATTCTTTTGCTAGCTTTGATCTTTTCTTTATCCGAAGCAGGTCAGATATCGGCCCTAAGGTCACATCTGCTGCATTTAACTTCAGACACTATGTGACAGTGCTGCTTGATTTACTTTTCTGCCTTTTATACGTTAATGAGAACAGTACATCCTACAATACATAGCTGGGCTATTTCATTCACCTGTTCTTCCCCTCATTAGTTCTTATGAAATGTTGATCAAGCACTTTTTTGAAATGCATGGTCTAAATCCTATTTGTTTTTACTGTCAATTTTTTGAAATTGTGTTTCAAAGCCGTTTTTGAACTAAAAAATAACTTGTTTTCCCGCTGTTTGTTTTCAGGCCATATGATTCATCATGTTAGGATGGGAGCCAAAGTAAAAACAGTTGTGAATCAGTTCCCTATGGTTTCACTTGCTTGTAATATACAGCCAATCACGCGAACTGTGTTAAGAGTGACCTTGCACATTCACCCAGAATTCAATTGGAATGATAAAGTCCATGGGTCTGTTGCAGAGTCATGGTGGATCTGGGTAGAGGATCCGGAGAACAATCATATTTATCACTCAGAACATTTTATCCTTTTGAAAAAGCAGGTAAACTCTCTTTGGTACTGATGCTGGACAGCTGTAGATTGACGCCATGCATTGTTTTTTACCATCTTATACATATATACTCGAACCCAATATTTGCTGTGTAGTACTCCACTCAAGCTAAGCTTTTATCTCCTGTGGCATCAAAGAAAGGCAGCAACAGATTTTATCCCTTTTTAGAGGTGCATATACGAAATAGTAAAGCAACTAGAGGAAACCAGCTTCTTATAAGTAGAGTTTCGGATCATAACCAACGTTTTTCACTTTATGATAGTAAATTTTGATGAACTAGAAGCTGACGTTATAAAATATTAACATGGAACATTGATTCATTGAAATTTTGTTAATAACTTGGAGGTTTGAACTGATGCCCAATTTTCTTGCTCCTGTTTGGTATTGGGTTTAAATCCAGCAAAACGATATCTGGATTTGACAAGGTGCGAAAGAAGTACTCTGAATAGCGGAGCGCAGTATTTACTAGCTTTTTTATATGGTTTCAAAATTTTGTGAAAGGTGAAAGTATATTAATCATGATCTTATCAACCAGCGTAAGACATACCAAACCACGTTAACATTAAGAAAATTGCCTAAGCAGCAACCAACTTAACCTTGAAAATAATTTCTTTTGACATTTCCTTTTACAGGTCAAGGCCAAAGAACCCCAGTCATTGGTCTTCACTATTCCAATATTTGAACCGCTGCCGTCACAATACATGGTCCATGCCATTTCTGATCGTTGGATTGGTGCAGAAACAATGTGCGCTATCAGTTTTAAGCATTTGATACTACCTGAACGCCATCCGCCGCATACAGAGCTTCTTGATTTGCAGCCTCTACCAGTAACAGCACTTAAGTGCCCTGAAATGGAAAGTTTGTACAGGTTTAGTCATTTCAACCCAGTGCAAACACAAATTTTCCACACTTTGTACTACTCAGATACAAATGTACTTCTTGGTGCACCTACAGGTAGTGGGAAAACGGTTGCTGCTGAACTGGGTATCTTTAAGGCGTTTCGAGACTACCCGGGAAGTAAGGTGAGGATCCTTTTTAGAACAGCATTACATCATTGTGAGAGTTTTTACGCTTATTCTTATGCTTCCATTTTCCTTTTAAGTAAGATACTGGTTTCAGTCCCATCTTTTAAATAATCGTAACAATAACAACAATAACAACAATAATAATAATAATAATAATAATAATAATAATAATAATAATAAAATAATAATATCATAATAATAACAACAATAATAATAACAACAATAATAATAATAATAAAAATAATCAGAAGGCCCCTTGCTAGCCCTTGGTCATTTGTTATGACCCACCTGGTAAGAGTATCACGGTACTAAGATCAGCAGAGCATAAGCTTGAAGAAGAAAACAATAATAATAATAACAATAATAATAATAATAATAATAATAATAATAATAATAATAATTCATCCTAGGGATGACATTAAAATGTGGAGTTTCGATCTGGGCGAATGAGATTACCCCTTGCTACAACTACCTCCAGGTCACCCTTGGGCATGATATAGTACTTGTCAGCCCTGGGTAGGTGGAGTGCATTAGCTTTGGCTGGCAATTCACCTTGGAGAAGAAAAATTCTGAATAAAAACCAAATTCCGTGGTTTGAAATACCAAGTTGAAGTCTGGCGGGTTTATCCTATGTCTTATTGCCAAGTTGGGGTCATCTCTGATCAACAATCTTCGTAGAGATAGTGCCTCAAAAAAAATTACTGGTTGTAGTGACATCTCATCAACATTAACCCTTTTATGAGTGAAAATGTCAGAACAATGTGTTCCAAACAACGACGTAAATGACACTGGANAATAATAATAATAATAATAATAATAATAATAATAATAATAATAATAATAATAATAATAAAATAATAATATCATAATAATAACAACAATAATAATAATAACAACAATAATAATAATAATAATAAAAATAATCAGAAGGCCCCTTGCTAGCCCTTGGTCATTTGTTATGACCCACCTGGTAAGAGTATCACGGTACTAAGATCAGCAGAGCACAAGCTTGAAGAAGAAAACAATAATAATAATAATAACAATAATAATAATAATAATAATAATAATAATAATAATAATAATAATTCATCCTAGGGATGACATTAAAATGTGGAATTTCGATCTGGGCGAATGAGATTACCCCTTGCTACAACTACCTCCAGGTCACCCTTGGGCATGATATAGTACCTGTCAGCCCTGGGTAGGTGGAGTGCATTAGCTTTGGCTGGCAATTCACCTTGGAGAAGGAAAACTCTGAATAAAAACCAAATTCCGTGGTTTGAAATACCAAGTTGAAGTCTGGCGGGTTTATCCTATGTCTTATTGCCAAGTTGGGGTCATCTCTGATCAACAATCTTCGTAGAGATAGTGCCTCAAAAAAAATTACTGGTTGTAGTGACATCTCATCAACATTAACCCTTTTATGAGTGAAAATGTCAGAACAATGTGTTCCAAACAACGACGTAAATGACACTGGAACGGCATGTGAAGGTGCCTCTTCCGGCAGGTGCCCCATTGTTGGGCAAGGTCATCATCATACTACTGCTCGAACAAATTGGTCAACAGACGCGAACAAGGTAGTTATGGAATGCTTCTATCGAAGCAAACTTTTGATGGTGGTGGTAGACCTGTTAGAGGCTACAGACAACGGATGTTCAGGGGATGGAGGGATCTCGCGTCTTGGAAATTGAAGTGACTGAATAACGATTATGTGTTCAGGTGGGGGACATGAGGAAGAATAGCTAGCTTTCTGAACTTGATCTCGAAAGTATCCAAAGGGAAAATAAGGAAGTAGAGATGGTCAACAGTGAGGAAGCCATACACCACAAAACGATATGAGGAACGATATGAAACTAATAAGATTATGGACGAAAATCATTTTGAGGTTGACAAGCTTGTACCCGATCAAGAAACACAGACCATAATTGATTAGTTGCGAGAGATAATGGTTGAAGGTAGAAATACTGATGGTATCCCATCCAAAAAGGTTGATAAGAGTCCTCTTGATAAGTTAACAGTTAAAGCCAGTGCAGTGATAAAATATATCCATACAGACAATATTACACAACCTAATTATCTTATTAGAACTGTGAGCGTTTGGGTTGTAGACCAAATGGGCTGAAGAAATCTGTTAAGGGTTGAATACGAGAATCATTGTGGAAAAGGTGAATAGAGAATAGTATTAAAAGACTGAGAAAGGAAGTAAGTATCTTGGAAAAAGAACGCAAAGGACAGCGAAAAAAGCAAGGAAAAACTTAAGCTCTTGGTAACGAAGTATAGAGTTAAAAGGAAAAGATTAACAAAGGTGCTTTGAGAGTTAAAACAACAAATGTTTGCTAGAAATGTCTAACTCACCCGTTTTGAACAAAGAATAGATCAGTTTCAGGTTGTACTCAGTTGATAAAAAAGGTCTACAATGAACTGAATGGAAAGGAAGAAAGAGGAGGTGAAACTCCTGATCCAGAAAGTAAGAGATTCTGGAGCAACATATGTAGTCTCTAAAAGAACCACAACAAACAGGCTGATATCTGAAAGAAACCTGTTGGCCTCTGGCTGTTTGTTATTTTCCTCTGGCTTTCTTTTGCCCTACTGCAACGCAGGCCTAAGTGTAGTTATATCTTTTATAACAAAGTTGATAGGCATATAGTCGTAGGCGTATAGTTTCCTACAGTTTTATGGGATATTTCAACGACGTCATAGTTTTTCTTAGCAGTTTGGTAGTATTTCACTGGTTGACCCATAGCTACTAACTTTATTGTTTCTCAGACAGTTTCTCCAGTACATCAAATCATATCAGCCATCTGTGCTGCTGTACTGTAAAGGTGTTATTTGTCATGGTAGATTTTGCCACCTCTGCTTCAGTCAAAAGTTACTTGTAGACCGTCTGTTGTCATTGGACTACAGTGGTTGCGTTTAGAGAACTGAGCTATTTCTTAGTGTTAGAATAAACGGATTACAATGGCGGGACAAATTTACATGCACCATTACCCCAAAGGCCCAAACATTTAGGTCTGCCAAGCAAGGCAAAAAATTAAATTCAAAATTCAGCATATATATATATATATATATATATATTATTGGTGGTAAAATTTTGGTTGGTGGTAAAATTAAGGAATTTTTAATAGGTTTTTATTTAAATGTTTGTATGTCTGATGATTTGAAAATAGCTTGTTTTCCTTTACTTTTTAGGTTGTATACATCGCACCTCTAAAGGCATTAGTCAGAGAGCGAATGGATGACTGGAAGATACGGATTGAAAGAAATCTGAAAAAGAGGTTATTGAGTAATCTTAAGATTCTTAGAGACAGAAGTTTATCCATCTAAGAATATTTAACTTCCTTTCAGCGCGTGTGTGTTACTCATACATTGATAAGCCTTTGAGGCTCATTTTTGAATACATTTTACAGAATCTTTATTTCTTTTGAAATGTTTTCCCCTTAATTTTGATATCGAAAACAGGAAACGAAAAGCATTAAATCAGTGGTGGAAGCGAACTATGATAAAATATTTTTTTTGTTAAGTCTATTATTGGGACTCTTAAGTAAACTAAAGAATGACTGCAGTACAAACAAATACCCAAAACGATAAAACCAAAACCAACTGTGTTCTTAAAAATTAAAGAATGTCGCAGGATGTTTTGAATACCGGGGTGGGCATGAAGATTTTGTATAACGCAGGTGGTTTAAGAAGGAGTGGTTTTAGAGAGTTTTCGAAGATAGAGAGCCAGTGTAATGAAATGTGTGGCCAAGGAACAAGAACAGTTATTAGTTCAGACACCAGCGACAACACAGATTCTTGCGTGAATAGGAAAAGCTGACGCAATGGTTTTTTAGTACACTACATGTAAGATCGTCGAAAATAGCTTTGCTGTTTCAGTATTAATTTGTACTAAAAGTTGTAAATGCTAAGGGCTCTGTCGAAATTAGTCTCATGATGACATGCAGTAAATGACGTCAATGTCAATTGTTGAAGGATTATGGTGAAATTTAAGCAGTAAGGTACAGCGCAAATATATGAGTTGTTTTTTTGTAAATGATTTACTTACAGTAACAAGAGCTGAAGATTCCTTGAAGGAAAGTTACAAGGGTAATAAAGCAAGTAAAAAGTGAAAATCTCAAGTGTTTTTGTAACAGGAATAACTGTATGTATTATTAGAAAGTCCAACGAATGAGTTATAATATTAGGACGGATATGTAATATTACTGGAAACGAATTTGTTCTTGTTTTTGATGGGCCAACGCTAGAGAATGAAAGAACTTGTATCGTAGATATTACGTGAGATTGGATTAAGTAGTGGATGTTTTGAAGAGAAGCCCTATAGCTTTCTGAAAAAAAAGACTTAAAACTTGACGCAGGATATTTCTTTATTAAGTTTATGACTTGACGATGGAAGAAATAAATTTGTAATAAATCCGACATGTTTCACATAAAAAACTTAAGAAATGAAAACACTGGAACGTTGGTTTGAACATATTCAGTTAATAAATAGGTAAAAGAAGTATTTGCTTGTTCTGTCACGCTACATATACCATGTAGAGTGACAGAGGGGTAATCTCATAAAGAAGGTTGAATAGATACCAGGGCATATATTGACACGAAGATATATTGCAATAAAAGAAATGGGGAAAGAATGAAAAAAATACAACACGGGACAAAATGTGTGGGAATGATATTATCAAGCTGCTCTCTACCGAACATGAATAGTCGAAAAAAGTGAAAGGAAACTAGTATAAATTGGACTTCTCTTTGCCGTGGTAATGGTATCGTTGTTTTCATTGTATGTGTTTTGTTTTAGCATGCAGAATGTTGCTGTTTTAAACATTAATCAATACCAAGAAAGAATGAATTTCATTAAATAACAAATTATTTAATAATTACCCTTTCGTTCTCTTAGGGTCTTGGAGTTAACAGGAGACGTCACACCTGACATGCGTGCTATTGCAGAGGCAGATCTGATAGTGACGACACCAGAGAAATGGGATGGAGTTAGTCGTAGCTGGCAAACAAGAAACTATGTCAAGGCTGTTTCCTTGCTCGTTATTGATGAGATACATCTGTTGGGAGATGAAAGAGGCCCTGTATTAGAGGTTATTGTCTCGAGGACAAATTTTATCTCTTCTCACACATTGAATCCTGTTCGAGTTATTGGTCTGTCAACCGCATTGGCGAACGCGAGAGATTTGGCTGATTGGCTTAGAATTGAAGAGGTAATGTAACCTAACATCATGCTGCTAGTTGGTTATCAATATCTCACTTTTATAAAAAATACTGTCAAATATGACTTTTTTGTTACCTTTTATTCTTATTTATTGCGAGTTTTTTGACAGTATTTACTCTTTTGCCTTTGCTTTGTAACTATTCATCTTATTTTTATTTTGTTTTGTTCCAGTTTGGTTTAATATTAATATTAAATCTGGCCTTCTCACTTTAATTAACTGGTCAGTCTGAATATTATAGGCCTTGTAAATATTTTGAAAATATTATTTAAAAAAAACCCCTTCTGGGTCATAGTTGTACCACTTCTTGTTTGCGTGTATTCCAGAATTTTCGTGTGTGCTCCAATGAATTCTTTTGCCGACCCAGTCTTGTTTAAATTTCATTTTCTTTCTGTGCCGTTTTGCTGCATTCGCTGATGAGATGATTAATAGTTTCATTAATCATACCACACATTCTAAAGTTACATTTCTGGTATGTTTTTATTGATTTGGGCTTTGATTTGGCTCTTTAAATGGATTGATTGCACTTGAGCAGCTAGGGTAAGACTTTTTGTTTCTCTTTGTGCGTCATTTTTAGCCATTTTCATCTTTTCCCTCCAATAATCTTCTCAGTTTGACTTTTAAACTGGTCATGCAGTTCATTCAATGCATTCATCTTCTTCCCGCATTCTTCCGTTTTTTACTCTTCATTCTTTATATTCTATATCTGTCTATATATATATATATATATCTTCTATATCTATATTCTTTATACTTTATATTGTATATCGGTAGAGTTCATCGTTTCGTATAGAAAGGCCAATTTGTGAAAACTACCATCAAATCGGTTAAACAAAGATTTACCAAAGTCTATATTGGTGCCATAAAAAGATGGTGGAGAAATTAATCAGTGGAAAATTTTTACGCTTCAAACAAGAATCGTTATCCAGTAGCGAGTTTTACACCAATAGAGATACTCACTGAAAGATGGTGTTTTATTTATTTTAAAGGGTTTTTAAAATATTTAGTGAAGTATGTTGATTAGACCATAGTATGACGGATACCTTGTCACAGAATGATTTCATTGGCAGTTATTCAAGATTTCCGATAATTTTCCGTATAATACTTTTGAATTCTCCGAATACCCTCTTACCCAAATTAAAAAGCGTAAAGTAAGATACATAATTGACGTTATGCTAGTTATTAGGTGGTCAATTCGAGGTAAATGTGTATGGTAATGCGCTGTTTTCTTTTTTTTTTAATGGCAGCCGTGATGGATTTTGTTTCCTTACGTTTTTGATGATAATAGTTGCTTTCTATGCACTTGATTCCCATGTAGGCTGGTCTCTTCAATTTTCGCCCTTCGGTTCGACCAGTTCCATTAGAGGTGCACATTGATGGCTTTCCAGGAAAACACTACTGCCCACGAATGGCAACAATGAACAAGCCATGTTTTAAAGCCATAAGGACTCATTCACCTGAAAAGCCCGTCTTAATATTTGTTTCCTCTAGAAGGCAGACTCGATTAACGGCTATTGACTTAATAGCCTTTCTCGCTGCAGATGACAACCCCAAACAATGGATGCATATGGACGAGGAAAAGGTACCCAATATGTGGGGTATTAATTTGCTTGACCCATTGAATAACGCTTAATTTTTTTCAGGGATTCTTCTTATTTGTTTAGTATATATGTTTTTTATACTTTATGAATATGGTTTGTTGTGATAAACAATTTAACTTTTTTTGTTTTCGTTTGTACTACTTATTATTGCGCTGGTGTGTCATAGTTATTATTTAAATACCTTCTTCAGTGTCTCATCAGATTAGATCCTCTTATTTTGCCGCACGTTTTTAAACAATAATTTCTTTGTCCATGAATTGAAACAGTTTTGCTATAAAGGAGTATAGGGGATGTCTTATTGATTTTAATTAATAAACATGAAAGTAGATCACCAAAAGTACATCAACAGTGAACGTTTTTGGCTATCTAGCATAGATACCTATTTTTTACCGAAATACCATTTTGTTTACTCATACAAATTTAGGGTTTTTTTACAGTCAGCTGTGAACGAGTACCTCCGTCTTGGAAGCATTTTACGTAGCTCATTCACCCACCTTTAGTATCGTCTAGGGTATTTGTTTTTTCCTGTTAACCACATCCGTGTTGACAAAGTCTCGTTCTTTTTAGATGGGCAATATTATCAAAAACCTTGTCTCAGACCAGAATTTGAAGCTGACACTTTCTTTTGGCATTGGTCTTCATCATGCTGGTCTTGTGGAGAAAGACAGAAAAATAGTTGAAGAGCTGTTCGTCAATCAAAAAATTCAGGTAATCTTCGCAATCATTACACATTTGCCAGAAATATTCCTCGCCTGTTACCTTTTTGACTACTTAAACGAGTAGAAGTTTTCTATGTGGATTTTATTTTATATCTACTGAATCCAGATGATGCTCCATTCATCGCCTGCTTTCGAATATAAAACGTAATCATTTCTTCGACATCTTTTATATAAATATTGCTTGGCTTAATCTTAGACGATTGTCGTAGAGGTCCTTTTAAAGACAAGTAGTAATAAATTTTTAAGCAAGGTAATGCACAGAAATAATATGTTGCAGAAGAACATCATAAAATGTTTTATAGAATACATTTTTTCACTTCGTTCTTGACTTATACTTCGCGTTGAGTGACGTATACGTCCTCTACCAGAGATCGTCAATGCCTCCTTTCCTTTGCCAATTTCTGTACTTGGCCCAAAACTCACCATTTTCCCTTCATTTGTTCTTCACCTATCTCCTCCAGGTCTCGTTTGCTGATCCTCTTTCCCTCTTTCATACAGGCGTCCAAAAACATGTTAAACTTTGGTATTGCCCTTTCTTCCATACAAAGAAGTTGCCCTTTCCTTCGGCATTGTCGACGTGTGATCCCATATGAAAGTGGGAATATGAGACTATTCTTCAAGCTAGTTGTCAGTTCCGTTTTACATATGGCCCTAACATACAAGACTGAGTACTGCATCTTGATGAAGGAGCAAATTTTTTGGGGATGCTATAGTTCTAAAATATCTTCCAGGGCGCTGCTCTGTGCAGACTGTCAAAAGGTTTTTGTAAAGCGTGTTTAGACTAGCATTTCATCCATGACTCTCTAAGAGGATCTGACGAAGTGTGAATATATGATACGCCCACGACCTCCCCTTCCTTTACCTCATTTGCTAGTTTATTAATATAATGATTTTGTTTAAATTGACTCTGTTTAGGAACTGGCTGGTCACTGACAAAAGTATTACCCCCCTCCAGTTGTTACGGACTATGAGATCACGCTTTTGGCAGCTTCACTTCGTCAGGGTATTTCTGAGTCCAAAGGTCTTCTCAGAATGCGTGTCAGAATTATGGGGGTACTTTGTTCCTCTGCCATCGACAGTTCTGCCAGTTTCTTACCAGTCCCTGATGTTTCGTCATTCTTGAGTATCTTGATGGCTGCTCTGATTTCTATCACCGTCGAGGACTCTTTTTTGTTGTCCAGTGTTGTAGATGCCGACTGAATGATGGCGAAATGTTCGAAATGTTCTTTTCCATTTATCAGCTTTTTTAGTTATTTCACTCACTTCATGCCTTACTGGAGTCCTGTAGACTTGAATCCACTTGTCAGTGTTTTGGTAATCCTGTTAAAAATATCTCGGACCTCTTTTAATCCCTCAGTTTCATCCTCGGCGGCCCTATTGTCAATATAGACCCGTTAGTCTGCCTTTGCCTTCTTCTTGACATCATTGGCGAACACTGCATAGGTGAGCCAGAGTTGCTGGTTCACCGCTCCCTGTCGGATTTAGCTACCAGCCGTCATGCTGCCTATATTATGCCCATTTCTCGCCTTTCCACGCGTATTGTTGATATCTCTGGTTTTGATTTCTGTAGCTCTTTGCATTTTTGCATGAGTTGGTTGTTAGCCCACGGTTTAGCCTTCCTCCTTTCTTATCCTGGGAAAGGACCAACTATGCCGGAGTTACTTCGTTTCAGAGCATACATTAAAAATCATATTCAAGGATCCGTCAGCCCATTTCTTTCAGTCTGCTTTGGTGTTTTTCTGGCAGTTTATCAGGCTTAGCAGTTCATCCATCGACCTTTCCGTCTATCAATTTATTTATCAATCTACCTATCATTTTTTCATTTATTTCTCGTCTGTCTGTCTGTCTGTCTGTCTGTCTGTCGGTCTATCTATCTGTGTATCTATCTATCTCTCTATCGATGTATGTATGTATGTATGTATGTATGTATGTATGTATGTATGTATGTATGTATGTATGTATGTATGTGTGTGTGTATGTTTGTTTGTATGTATCTATGTATCTATCTATTTATCTATCTATCTATCTATCTATCTATCTATCTATCTATCTATCTGTCTATCTATCTATCTATCTATCTATCTATCTATCTATCTATCTATCTATCTATCTTTCTATCTAATCTCTCAACCTGTCTGCCAGTCTGTCTCTATCACCCCATCATCATTTATTTTCAGTGAAATATTTGAAGAAATCTTGTTTTTAATGCGTATTGATTGATGTATCAGAGGTTTTTATGTTGTACCGTAGTTGTAGGATATATATATGCAGCTGTGAACCATGCTTAAAAAGTAGGTTTATCATGAGCTTACCCCCAAATTTTGTAGCCCACCCTCCTGGTTGCCGTTGAAATGCCGTAATTTTGGAGTGTTTGGTTTGTAGGTTTTAGTAGCCACTGCTACTCTGGCATGGGGTGTGAATTTTCCTGCTCACCTGGTAATTGTTAAAGGCACAGAGTTCTACGATGGCAAAACAAGGAGGTACGTCGACTTCCCCATAACAGATGTCTTACAAATGATGGGGCGAGCAGGCAGACCACAGTTTGATGACAATGGAGTGGCAGTCATTCTTGTTCAGGACATAAAGAAACACTTTTATAAGAAATTTTTGTACGAACCATTTCCTGTAGAGTCCAGGTAAGCGCTGCAACTTGAAGGCACGTAATTTTTTCCCGTGGCACAATGAGTTTTTCCCGCCCATTTATTATCAGTCGTTTCACACAATGAAAGATTGCAATAGAAAATCAGAGATGGCAGATTTAAATCTTCTTTTGTTCAGACAATACGTATATTAAAACGTAATGTATAATGTTGTGATTTTTAAATCACAAAACTATAATTGAAAAGACCTAAGCCATGAATAAAATAGTGATCAAAATTTCTTATTTACAAAACAACATCCTAGTCCACATGAAAAACTCCGAATGAGAAGCTAGTTGGGATGATTTGAAAATGTTACTTAATTTAGCATAATTTAGAGTGATAAAGTAGCTTAGATCCAAGGTAGTATCTTATCAAAATTTTGAACTAAATGGAAACCTTGATACATAATTCTAGGAATAATAATTTTATCAGATAATCAAACTTCTTCATCACCATGAACGAGTCCCAATGCATTTTTAGAATGATTGTTTTCCTGTCCAAAGCTGTCTTTAGCATTTTCGCTGGAGTTGTTCAAATTAACTATGCTTCTTGTAGCAGTATTTCTATCTTTCAAGTATTTAATGTTGTTTTCTGGAGTTTTTTCGTGGCAGGAAGCTGATAACTTATTTATGCAACCACTATTGTAGCAATAAAATTAGCTGCTTGAAGCCATTCCTCACCCAGGAACACCTTGTTTGAATCTCTGGGGAAGTATGAACTCGTCCACCAGGTGTTTCTGTGTACTCAGAAAATACATCTGGCGGGACCAGTTTATTATGAAATAGAAGACATTTGGTAAATAGCACCCCAAACTGTGACTAGATGAAGGTGAAATAAAAAGACCAGTAATTAGTTTTTTGGTGGGTATCGCAGCTCAAGCTTCGTGAGAGGTGAGTATGAGGTGTTGATTCCTGTTACTTCCTGGTCATTGAGCTCTTTACTTTAAGTTCGCATTATAACCTCAGTGAAGAACTGCTTAATATAGGTCTTTTCTGTGCTGATTTTGTTTACCAATGCGAAATATTTACCCATATTTCCAATGTAGCTTCTACTTACGATAAATTTTGATTTAATTGATTTTCACAGTTTGCTGAAGGTACTACCTGACCATTTGAATGCAGAAATAGTGGCAGGGACAATCACATCAAAGCAAGATGCAATGGATTATCTTACTTGGACATATTTTTTCCGACGACTTCTAATGAACCCAACCTACTATGACCTCGACGATACATCGCATACATCCATAAATCAGCTCCTTTCATCCCTGGTACAGTCAGCAATCTTGGATTTGGAACAATCTTCGTGTCTGGAAGTAGCCGAGGTAAGAAAACAGATTGCGTTGTAGTCGGTGTTGGTAGAGAGCAGCGGTAAGAATGAGGTTTTTATTGTTAAAAATGTTTAGTTTTTGCTTTTTCTTACACTGACGAAAAACAAGAGTTTTTTGTGTCTGGCACTATGGCAGCTCGTGATTGACACGCGCTAAATGGGGAAAGTTAGCAGAGAAACCAGAATAGAGCCGCAAATAACCCCCTTCCGAAAAACGACCAAGTTATCTGGGATCACAATCATTTTACAAATTAATGTTTCACCTAGGACTATTGATAGGTACATATACCCAATAAGTCTTTTCTGATTTTTTTTTGAATATAAGTTGTTGATATATGGTTTCAGTTGTTTCAAAAGCTAGTCATAAAAACTGATTGCTTTTTCTTAACTATTTAATTTTATTTGCGCTTAAATACTCCTCTACATGTCAATTGTTATCTGTCTGTCATAGTGTTAGTATGGGCGAAAAGAAAATGCTATACCATAAATACAGATTTAATGACAAAAATTGCTACATAATGTTTTTAAAGGACCGTTATAAAAGAAACTGGCTTTTAAATGACGAGCTAAAAATAGAAAGGGCTACTACCCTAATTTAAGATGCTTCAATTAATGCAATCTCGCCTGAGAGATTTTGATTATGACAATGTGAAACGATCTCTTTTATAACACATTGAAATGGGATTATATCTGTGTACCAAGTTGACTGTTTTTGCACAGTTTACCTAGTTGGCTAACTGAAAAAATTAAGTTAAGAATGAAACTCCCCTACCCTCGCTGTAGCTTCAGTTGCAGCGAGTTGACTCCGGTGAACGTTACATGATTCAAGGAACTTGCTTAAATTCTTTAAAACGTTTCTTCTAGACGTGCGATCATTTGTCAGAAAATAGAATGGCCAGAACGTATGCGAGCAAATAGTCGTGCTTAGCAGCTTATCCTCGGGTAGGATTAAGAGTTCCTCTATACATGTTAATAAATTTTTATGGTGTACTGTCATTGGACTGCTTAAGTTGAGGTTGGTTTCTCCATTTTGCACGCTGTATATTTCTTTGATAGTTTATTTAATGCGATTAAGATCGATAAAGTTCATAATGTTTCAAAACAAAATTACGTTTTTACCATACAAAGTCATTTAATTTTCGAAGTTCTGATTGCTCAGATTCATACAACTCAGCGTGCTTATATTCCGTTTTGGAAAATAACCCCCAATTTCACACTATTCTAGGATCATCGTTCCATTCGCCCGACGGTTCTTGGCCGTATTTCATCATACTACTATCTTAACCACAAAACATTAAGATTATTCAGAAGACGTTTGACTCCCATTAGTACCCTTGAGGAACTTCTAACCATTTTGACGGTAAGTAGCTAAATACCTTGTTAAAGTAGTGTTGAAATATATTTTTAGTCCCAGGATAGTGTGTTATTGAAATTTATGTCATATGATTAAAGATTTTTGAAAGGAAATATGTAAGTGTAACACACTAAGTAAAAGAGCTTGTACTTCGGTAAAGAGGACAGGTCCTCCAACTGTATTTTTTACTGTATGTGAAGTTTCAGGCACTAACTAGATGGTCCAAAAAATTTATGATACCTCTCGGTACCCGGTTTATATTTCAAACGAGAAAAACATTTGTTTATTGGTTTGCCTTTTTTTACAGCCCCTTAGAAAGACCTAGGTATAGATAAGCATTAGATACCAGCCTTTAATTGAATATTCTTTTACTTGATCACCGTCAGGATTGGATTGTTTACATTTTTCATGCAAATAGAATCCCCAAAAGAGTATCTTAGAAATAACCGCCCCTCGGAACCATTTGAGACTTGCTTTTTAATATTTTTTCACCTCTCATTTCCAAAAATGCGAAACCAATATCTAAACTGTGTCAGTTCGTAAGTATCCCTTCAAAACTTTGATTTTGATTACCCAAACAGCATAAAGTTAAAGCACTACTTTCTGCATCAAGTCAAGCTGTAGATTGTTTGTTAATATATTTGTGAACAGTAATTTCCTTCAAGTATCTGTTTCAAATCGTAATCGTTCGACAGCATGGCCTTGATTCCAAGGTTGCCCTTTTTCCTAAGGAAAATATCTTTGATAGAGCACCACTTCGCTGTTCAGCGTATGGTTTTTCCAGGCCGAGTACAAGATCTGTTTAAGAAATATTCATTCTTGATCTTGAGGTTTGACAAGATCAAGAATGGACATTTTTTTTCACGTCATCTTGACGTTTGTAGGCGACTTTGATTGTTTCCTTGCTGGAAAATGTAGATTTTAGCTGTACTAGCTGGGTTAACTTATTTGATATGTACCTTCTATAATCTATGTAATTCTAGTGACACTCGAGGCTATATTTTTCCCCTTTACACTTACCAACAAGTACTTTTTGCCGGTTTTGCTTCCACTTGCCTATCGTACTTAAATGTAGAGAACAATAAACTGTAACTGTTTGTATTTACACATCTTTTTAGTGCGAGTTTGTAGGTATCCATTTTCTTTTTTTAAAATTTTTGACATACACTGGTAGTCTTTGCACCCTATAAATATTTTAGGATGTAACAGAATATGATGAGCTGCCAGTGAGGCATAATGAGGATCAAATGAATGGGTAGGTGCGCTTTGTGATTTGTTGTCGATAGATATTCAGAACTGTCTATCAGTCATTCTGCAATTACCTGTCTTTGTATCAATGCACACTGAATTAATAAATGAATGAATAAATAGATAAATAAATAAATATGTATATACATATATGTGTGTGTGCATGATACATTACTTAATGTGTGTACATACATGTATAGTACAAGTCACATCCTACAACCCCTAAAAAAGGGGGAAAATGTCTTTAGACTTAAAAAACATTAAAGACATATGATGGAGGAAATTATTCAGACCCCAAAGAGTTTCACAACCTTGAAGTCTGAGGGAAAATAACTACAACCACAGATAGATTTATTACACGGAGGGACGACAACTGCATGATGATGAAGACCTTGAGAGAAACGAATCACACGAGATACAACAAACTAAACTGGTAGCAAGGAGGAAAGCTCATGAGCACAATTTCCAGGAAAATACTGATAGAAAGGGCGAGGATCAGCTATATTTGGCGATGAAACAAAGTTTGAAGGACAGCAAGATTATGGAGGACCAGTACAGATATGGAAAAAGTACTCCATGCAAAGGTGGATTGTAGATTTATAAAGATACAAGATGGCTTCAGGTATAAAATAATTTCTAGCACATACATAGAAGCAGACTTGCCAATAGATTAAATATAAGAACCTGAAGAAAGACCTGGAGAAAATGGCAAACCAGCTTTCTTTATTGATAAACATTCTTTAAGAGGAAAGGCAACCTCACAAGGGTTAACAATAAAATGATATTCCATGAATACAGGCGCAAGGTAAGGCCTAAATGAAAGAATCAGCCATTTTTTCCCCCATTCTATGACACCCTGAAGGTCAGATTCTAAATCTTCCACACATTTTGCTTGTTCTTAAAGAGTTAGCTTGTTTCATTGCCAAAGTACATGAAAGTGTCATTAAGATAAGAGTTAAGAAATTGAACAAGAGATTTGAATGAAGTAGTTGATTGCAAAGTTCTTTGAGGAGAATGTGTTGCTCCTCAACACAAAGTTGTAATTTGCAAACTCAATATCAAAGTAAAGAAGCATAAAAAGGTGACCAGGACACCGAAAATTAAATGGTGGAGATTAAAGGAGGGAGAGTGCCGGAGAATGCTAAATTGGGAACTACATGAAATTTTAAACTTCGAAGGAAATATCTTGGAGCACTGGCAAGAGATAACAGACAAAATAAGAGTCAGAACAAACGGTTCTAGGTATGACATCAGAACATCACCAGAGAAGCAGAGAGACTTGGTGGTGGAATGAACCCGTTCAAGCCAGTATAAAACGAAAGAAACAGGCGAAGAAGAGATCTGATCAAACTGGAGATAAACAAGACAAGCAGGAATACATTATTGCTAGAAGGGAGACAAAACGTAGAGTAGCTGAAGCAAGAGATCAGGCTTACGATAGGCTATATGACCGACAAAACTCAAAAGGAGGCGAGGAAGAGCTATTCAGAATTGCCCAACAAACGAAACGTTGAGGATATAAGCATGTAAAGGTGATACGAGATGAAAATGGACAATTGAGGATGCTGTTTTGAAGAGGTGGAAGGAGTACTTTCAAGGATTGTTAAATTCGGAAAACCCAAGAGAACATAGAACGATTGAAGCAGACCGGAAGCAAGAGGTTATAAATAGGATTGAAAATAAATAAATAAAAGAAGCCATAAAGAAAATGAAGAATGGAAAAGCAGTCGGACCAGATAATATCCCAATAGAAGCTTGGCGTTGCTTGGGAGAACCAGGTTTGAAGTTACTAACACGGGTATTCAGTGAAATACTTGATGTGGAAGAGATGCCGGAAGAGTGGTGGAAGAGTGTGTTGATACCGGTTTGTAAGGGAAAAGGTGATGTGCGAGAGTGTGGAAACTACAGGGGAATCAGACTGATGTGACACACTCTGAAGCTGTGGGAGACAGTGGTGGAAGAAAGACTAAGGTCAGAAATCGAAATCAGCAAGCATCAGTTCACTTTTATGCCAGGACGCAGTACCACAGATGCACTGTTTGCGTTACGAATCCTGGACGAGAAGCATCGAGATCACCAACAACAACTACACTTATTACTTATTATAAATACACTACAATTTACATTACAACTTATCGATCTAGAGAAAGCATATGACCGAGTACCCAGAGATTAGATATGGTATTGTATGAAGCTGTCAGGAATCACAGAGAAGTATATCAGACTGGTACAAGATATGTACAAGGACAGTAAGACCTGTGTTCGAAGTGCTACAGGAAGCACAGATTACTTTGAAATGAAGGTAGGCCTGCACCAGGGCTCAACTTTAAGCCCTTTCCTATTTGCAGTGGTAATGGATAGACTCGCAGATGATGTAAGAAGAGATGCTCGTCAAAATTGGATGTTCCCAGACCAGATTGTACTCTTTGGTGAGAAAAGATAGGAAGTTGAATTACATCTGGAGAGGTGGTGTTACACCTTGGAGAGGCGAGGAATGAAAATAAGCCGGACAAAAACAGAGTAGACCTAGCTTTGAACGGAAGCCAGAACGATATAATTCAGCTGGGAGGAGTGGAAATCCCTATAGTGAGCGAATTTAAGTACCAACTCTACACGCGAACGAAAACTATGACAGAGAAGTAAAGAGGAGAGTGCAGGCCGGTTGGGTTAGTTGGAAGAAGGTAACAGGGGTACTTTGCGATAGGAAAATATCACCACGGATGAAGGGAGAAGTTTACAAGACGGCATTGCGCCCAGCTCTTTTATACGGTCTGGAAAGTTGCTACCACCCAGCGACAAGACGCGGATGTAGAAGAAGCTGAAATGCCCTTGATGAGGTGGCCACTAGGTGTGATGCAACAAGACAGAATTCCAAACGACCACATTTGAGAAGCATCCCATATCAGGAGACGTAGAGACAAGATGAGGGAGTCAAGATTTCGCTGGTAAGGTCATATAGCAAGGGGTGATGGAGATTGTGTAGGAAAGATGGTACTAAGTAATGAAGTACCCGACAGAAGGCGAAGAGGTTTCTTTTTAAAAATTTTCCAATTTACTTTTTATTATCTTATTGTTTATTGATTTCTTCTTTCTTGATTTTGTTCTTATAACGTGAAAAATCCCAGTAGTCAGTCACCCATAACAGAGACGTAGCTAAGCCGCGACCCAGTAATTTCTCGCATAATAAACTGTTGCTTTTACCACTTGGCCCTTGCCTTTAGGCCAAAAAGTAGGAATTTGTGGGTGCGCAGTACTGTCGGCGTATAAAATGGCTTATGGCCCGTGGAATGGGCAGGTACAGTATTAAATATTGGGCGTCTTTGGACTTCCTCTGTCTTTGTGCCAAATTTCACTCCAAATATACTTCGATTGTTGAAAAACCTGTCCTTAAACAGACAAGCAAGCACACAGAGATTTACACAAGTATAGACGTACACACATACACACATACACACACCTTCAATTATGATGCAGATTTTCGCTTATTGCTCTGTGTAGTACACAAAAGTATTATAACAGCCTGCTGTATCCAAGGTTTGGGCCCAGAATATGAAGATGGGTTCTTTTGGTGTCGTCACTCTATTGTTAAAGTTAAGGAGCTAAGTCACCAGGACAGATCGATTTGGTCATTCCCGAATCTGTGTTTTGAATACCAAATAACATTTCACAGTGAGTTAGATCCCTTTTATTGATAATTTTGTAAAGAAGTATATTGTTTAACTCACTTTATTGTTTTCGTCAACAGTGACCTTGCTGCTATATTGCCGATTAAAGTTGACGAGTACACTTATGACAGCCCGCACACCAAAGCACATCTTCTCTTGCAAGCTCACTTTTCAAGAGCGCCCCTTCCCATAGCAGATTACCAGACGGATACCAAGTCGGTCCTTGATCAAGCCATTAGAATATTGCAGGTATGAAAGTTTCTGTTTTCCATTTTTGTGATTTGGTTACATACGTATTGTTATTCTAGCATATGATAAGTTATTATAACTGATGTGTCAGCTATTGGGATACCGGATTCGCTGATAAAAGATACGTATCAACTTTACGAATCATTTGGACAGCTGGTCAGAGGGAATTCATGAATCTCGCGAGCTGTAGCGTGATGGTCAACGTCACACTTCCAGAAGGGGCTAGGCCTATTTTGTACTTGTTGTAATGGAGAGGACTCTGCTCAGTTCCTAAACTATTTAATTTAACCCAACACTGTCTTTAAGACAAGCATCCAGGTTGTCTTTTATATAGCGTATGAGTGCAATATTTATGTTGTGACATGCTTTGAGACCATCTGAAGTGCCATTGTTTTTCTGCTCAAAATGGTATATCTGTGGACTGTGAATTACAGGCTGTGTCATCTGATGAATTATTACCATTACATGTGAAACAGTTACTCCTTTTTAGGCGTAGGTCAGGATTATCGCTTTTGACCGATTCATACAATAAATGGCTAGATTTTGGGTGTACGCATTTATCTAGGTTAGAGCTTGTGTCTTCTCATGTCTGGTTGAATGATAACAGACACAATATGTAAGCAGTTACGAGAGGTAGAAAGAGTACACCCTGGGACAATCTGCATGCTTGTGTTTAGACCTAAGTCAAAATTTCTTGTGTAGTTACTGTATGACTATTTTTCAGCACTATACTCAGCTGCAGCATGAACCAAGGTGAGAACATAAGTGTGGACATGACAGTTTGCTCCCTATGTTAACTCAGCATTTTACGTACGACGTTATTACGGGGAGCAAAGTTTTGTGCATCTTGATCTGAATTTAATGATAGACCCAAAATGACTTCAAGATATTTTGGATTGAAACGAATTGGTATATTTGAGCCATACATGTAACTTTGAGTTGATGTACTGCTATTTTTGTTGACTAGGTGAAATCATGTGTACACAATTTTACTATTTAGTTTTACTGTTAGTTACTAAAATATGTGTTTAGTCTTTTATGATCGGCCTGGAATCCTTTTGGCATATGATTTAAAGTAGATCAACAGTATTTACTAATCAGAGTTGGTTAAAGTACTAATTCTTAAGGGATTCTTTAGGAAACCTCTCTTGCTTTGATCTATGCTGACATGCATGATATAAATGTAGTTTGTTGTCATTGGCATGCCTATTAGATGGATGCAAAGTCCTTTTGATAAATGGTTTCCCCAAAGCAAAAAAATTGCTATCGTGTGGCTGTCACTGCACTGATATTAAGCTGTCTTTGACCGTCGGATTTTTTTCAAGTATCGCCCTTATTGCTCTCATGGTGTATGATATTTGTTCTTTTGCTAATGCCAAAGTATAACCTTTCTTTTCATTTTCTTCACAGGCCATGATTGATGTCGCAGCAGACGAAGGCTGGTTAGCTACCGCACTTCGAACTATGCATCTTGTACAGATGATAACCCAAGGAAGGTGGCTACACGATTGTACTTTGCTCTGTTTGCCCCATGTGGATCACGATATGCTGAGTCTGTTCAAATACAAAACAAAACAAGGGTACATTGATCATTTTACTTGACGTGGCGTTTTTGTATGTATATATGTATGTATGTATGTTTGTATGTATGTATGTATGCATGTATGTATGTATGCATGTATGTATGCATGTATGTATGTATGTATGTATGTATGTATGCTCAAGGACTGGTGTGGACATGTGTTAAAAGCACATACATGTCTTAGCGGAATATAGAGCTTCTCCCAGTCAAATCAACCCCACGTCCACGTCGTGAGCTCTGCTTCGCTGACGGGGCTCTGGTGGCCGGCGAGTGTTCAGCGCCGTAAATCTGAACCTCCACTGTGTTGTGGATTAGATTCTTTAACCAAAGGCTAAGGGTGAGGTAACCCAGAAAAAAACCTCCAGAGGAGCGTAGGCCCTGTCAGCTGAGGCACGCTTGACCCACCGTCTGTGGAGTATGCTCTGGTGCCCAGCAACCTAAGCCCCAACCATGGGTCAAATGGCATAGGGGGTAGAACGGGCTCCTGTAAACCGTGGTGAAGGTAGCCATTCTAGGAGACGCCACCTTTGATATCAAAGGCAAGGAAGCTGTTATGTAACAATTTCAGATAGTATCTCTCCTAGGTATGTACTGTTCTAGCAAGTTGATTCCATTTCCGCTTCTTTGTTGTGGCCGGGAGAGGTACAAACTCCATGATACTAAAACCTGCAGACAAAGCAGTTTGTTGGCCATCTTGCTGTTGCATGTCGCTCACTATATGGCTGCTGAGTCTTAGAGAGTGGTATAGGTGTTGTACAAGCCTATGTCACTTAAATCCCTTGATGTACAGATGTCTCTTGCCTTGTTATTGAGATTGTCATTCTATTTACTGAAAGTCCTATGGCAAAGTGGTGACGTGTGCAGATTTAACCAATTGGAAGCTCAGGGCCACAAATCTGCACATAGGCGACAGGATTCTTATCTTAAAATCGTTGTTGTGTCTTACTGTGACAGGGGGATACTCCGGGGAAGGTTCTTGTGACTGAGCAGCCCTTTTTAGGGATAGCACTGCTCACCTTAATTCTTGGGAAGGTGCTAGAAAAGGTGCATCAAACATTGCCTGTCTCATCAACACTGGTTGGCAGCCTGCGGCTAACAGTGGTTCGTTTTAGCAGGACATGGACGTAACACTAAAACATTTGCAAAAGATCGAGTGAAACTAAATGTTTGCTGTTGGAATGTAAGGACGTTATTGGACCAAAAAGTATCTAATCGACCAGAAAGAAGAACAGCCCTTCTGACGAAAGGACTTCAAGGACTGAACATTGATATTGCAGCTCTGTCAGAGACACGTCTCTGTGGTGAAGATCAGCTAACTGAAATTACATCTGGTTTCATACTTTTCTGGGTTGGTAAGCAGAAAAGTGAAAGTGAAAGAACAACCCTATTAGAACGTGTAGAGTGCCCCGCATAATGAAACTTCGAATTCCTCTCACTTTTGGTAGATATGCAACCTTTTATTCAGTTTATGCTCCAACAATGAAAGCTAGTGAAGAAGCCATTATGACCTTTTATGACGATCTGCGTAATGCTGACAGTTTTGTTCCAGCTGATGAGAAACTTGTTATTCTGGGTGATATTAATGCTCGAGTCGGTAGTGAATTTGAAACTTGGGATGCCCTCGGTCGCCATGGCATTGGCAAAATGAATTCAGATGGCTTGAAGCTACTTCAGTTCTGCTCCGAGTTCAATTTGGTCATAGGCAATGCACTTTTTCAACAGAAAGTCAGACACAAGGCTACGCGGACTCACCCAAGATCTAAACATGGCCATATGATCGACTTTATTATCACCAGGAGGCGTGAATGTTGTAATGTGTGTAATGTACGTGTGATGAGGAGTGCGGAATGTGACACTGATCACAAAATGGTTCGCGGGAAGTTTAAGCTTTATATCCGTAAGAAAGTTCGGATAAATGGGGTGAAACTTCCAAAGCGTATCGATGTTGCCAAACTGAAAGACCTGGATGTGTGCAAAACATTGAAAGACAAATTTAATTAGATTGAATTTGATGGAACGTGGGAGAAATTTAAAAACCAAGTGTACTCAGTGGGAGCGAAATTTCGTGGGTATAGAAAACAAAAGCGTAAGGACTGGTTTGATGACAATGACCACAAAGTCAAGCAGCTACTAGAAAGTAAAAGAAAGATGTATAAAACGGTCCTTAAAGATACCAACTTAGTTCATCCTGAAACAGAGACGGTCTTCAAAGAACACAAAGCAGTTTTTTAACGCGACCTTAAAAGAATGAAGAATGAACGGTGGTCACAGATTTCTTCAGAAATTCAAAGAACATATGACGCTAAGGACATGAAGCTGTTTTATGGTCTATTATGCGAAGTATTTGGCCCTCTAAAATCTTGCGTGGTTCCTCTAAAGTCAAAAGACAACAGGGACATT
>RDPX01000262.1:463203-496468 GCA_003991215.1 Morbakka virulenta
CGTGCACTGTGTTTGGCCTTAAAATTAGCCTGAAGAAGACAAAAGTCATGTACACACCTGGACCTGGCAAACCATATATTGTACCAGATATCCGTGTCTATGAAAGTTCATTAGGTGTGGTAGACACCTTTGTGTATCTTGGTAGCACCCTGTCAAGAGATGGTTCCTTTGATGCAGAAATACACCAGAGGATACAGAAAGCCTCTGTTGCCTTTGGAATGCTTGAAAAACGAGTTTGGACCGATCGCGGCATCACCTTTAAAACCAAGCTCTGCGTGTACAAGGCTTGTGTTTCGACAGCTCTTTTGTATTCTTGTGAGACATGGACCGTACATCGAAGACATCTCAAACTACTTCAACACTTTCATCAGAAAATGTTTGAGACGCATACTCAATATCAAGTGGCAAAGCCAAACACCTGATAGTGAAGCCCTTGTCAGACCAGAATACACAAGTATCGAGTCAATGATCATCACCAATGATATGCGTTGGGCAGGCTATATGGTTCGTATGGAGGACGATAGACTCCCTAAGCAACTGTTTTATGGGCAACTTCAGACTGGAAAACGACCACAGCACAAAGCCAGAAGGTACAAAGACTGTGTCAAAGAAAACCTAAAGAAACTAGGAAGAGACCTTAAAAACTGGGAGAGGCTAGCCTTGGAAAGAGCGACTTGGAGAAGGCACGTGAAGACAGGTTGTGCATTGTTTGAACATAGTCGCCTGGAACATGAACGGTTAAAGCGTAGATTGCGCAAAGGCTGGGAGAACAACCTCGATGAAGGCACAAAGAGCTGGACGTGTGACAAATGTGATCTTATTCTTTCAAAAGCTGGCTTTGTCAATCATTTGAAGACCCATGTCAGATCAATGCCACTTTCTAACTTCCCTCCAAGGCCACACAGTCTGTCTTGTGTTATGTGTGGCAAGGTTTGCAAATCAGCGTTAAGTCTCAAAAGACACATGGCACATGTACACATGTAAAGAGCCACTGCTGTTTTGCCATCGGCTACACAGTCTTGACAGAGAACACATGTAGTTTTCTGAAAATCAAAGGTCAGCGATGTCTGCTTATTGTAGACAGAAATTCAAAATGGCTTTAAGTGTTTACTATGACTTCCACTACTGCTAATGCAACTATCGATGCCTTAAGGATGCAGTTTGCACGCTATGGACTGTATAAACAGCTAGTCAGTGACAATGTAACACGATTTATTTCCACTGACCTCAAATCTTTTCTAACTGATAATGGGATCAAGCAGATTGTATGCCCATTCATTACATCCACACAGTAATGGTCTTGCAGAGAAACATGTACAGACATTCAAACCAATGTTTCAAAGTCTTCCCTTCATTACCACTATATCATACGCTAGAAAACATTTTGTTGCAGTGATTGTTATCAATATTAAACCATCTGTGACATATAAAGTGAAAAGAAACCAAGTAACAGCAAAACAGTTCCGTGATCATGGAAGTTTTGTTCCACGTTCTTTTTCTGTAGGGCAACAAGTCCGAGTTAAGGTTATATAGGAGGAAAAGTAAGATGGGTGCCTGGGACAGTGGTATATATTAAATTTCTGCTTACTTATTTATTACAGATACTGGGGAACAACAGACGATTTGTACATGTTGACCATTTAATCTCTGATCACATCAAGTCTCGACAAGATAATGGAACTCATAAAAATCAAAATGATAATTATAACGCTCATCAGTTAGTCACTACCCCCACAAAAGTAATTGTTGTACATCATCTCCAGCTATTAAGGTAGAAAAACTCTTGACACCTGTTGCCAAAAGTAATGAACCAAATCCATGTAAGGAAAACCCAAATACCTCCAAAGTAGTTTGCCAGAAGTTCACCATCACCTTTCCCAGCTGTACAAAGTGAAGTAACAACAGCAAGTTGAGGTAGAGTTGTTACACCTTGAAAAATGAATTTTTTGATTACCTTTGAAATAATGTTAAAAGTAATTATCTGGGAAGAAGGAATTTTATAATAATTGGTCTGATCATCAGCTGCTTCACTAACGGAAGCATAGTGTACTATGTAATGTGATCTGACCATCAGCTGCTTCGTTAAGGAAAGCATTGTGAAATCTTTGTAATAAATATCTGTAAGATTTGTAATTGAGTTTGTTGGTTTGAAGTATCCGACGATTAAGGTGTTTTGTCATTTGACTTACTCTGGATGTCTGACGCTGTGCAATTTTCCAGGTATTAATATAGGATGGATACAACATACTGCAGTTTCAAGGTCTGCTTTGAGGGGCTTTGCTGGAATTCCGTTAGGTCCGGGTGACCTGCTTTTCTTTAGTGACATGATGGCCATCCAGCTCTCCTCCCTGGGGGATGACCAGTGGTAATGGCAGTGTCATCTCCGGAGAGGCAATCTCTACTCTCTCTGCTTTGTCTTGTTTTTTAAGAAGCTCACTGAAGTACTCTCACCACCGTTTGTCTGTCCCTTTTAAGTTTTGATGCCATTAGTAATACAATTTTTGCCTTTTACTGACTTCTCTAATTCTGCCGGCCAGGATTCTGGTAGTATTGTACAGCTCCTTCATACTTCTCTGACATGCTGCCATCTGCTGGGGAGACCAGACCTACTATAAAACTCCTTGTCCTTTCTGACGCTCTGCTTTACTTCCTGGTGTTTCTCTCGCTACTCCTGTTGAAAACTTGCCCTGGAGGCTCTTTTTCTACCATTTTTCAGTGAATCTTTCATCTCTTTGCGCTTCTCCATTTTTACAAGGGTTCCCTATGTTATCCACGACATGTAGTGTTTCTTCCTTCTCCCCAGTTCCTCAGAAGTTGTTTTGCAAATCCCCTTGACCATCTCCCACCGTTTCTTTGTGGTTTCTTTAGTGTCAAGCTCCAGGAGAGCCTCAGGCCTGTTTTTCAGCATCACCTGGTACTATTATAAAGGCTTGTGTTGCTCTCCTTGACAGCAAAATTCCGACTTCCTCTCTGTGTGACATGCCTTCTCCCTCGTGATCTGAATTGTTTAGAGTTTCCCCTGTGCTCAGTCTGGTCATACCCGAATTTGTCCACCGCATTTCACGTAGGTCGAGTACCTGGAAATTGTAATTTTTTATTTCCATAGCCATATTTCCACCCCACCCTCTATACATACTTCGCACATTCTATATGCTCAATCTGAGCGGCTTCCTTGTCGTTAGGATAGCCTTTGAGTACCTGTATTCATAAATCCTCATAAATAGACTCCTCGACTCCTAACACCAATTGTTGTAATTTTGGTTGATTGTGTTTCTGTAATCAATACAATGATTAGCTGACGAATGATTAGCCCCTCAGCTTCATCATTGTCCTGTTGGCCGGCATTAACTGTTACAACCTCCTATGATGAGAATGTAGGGTTGGACTTTGGGAGGCAAATGCTTTCCTCGGTAGATTATAAACTCTACTCAAAGACGCAAAACGAGTAGGCGAAACTGGGAAAGCTGTTATTCTTCATTCTAAATTTGTACAGATAGAATGTACAATTTGTGGAGCCAAGGGAAAAGGAGGATTTCAAAATTTGCCCCACTCTATCTATGTGACTGAAATGTTGCATATATGATTGAATTTACAGTGGCATATGAAATTTTTGACATTAGAAATTTTTGAACATATATTATACTTAAATGCATTGCAGACATATGTTACTTTTGGGTTTTCCTTTGTAACCTGTGTAAAGGATAAAAATGGCAAGTTTTTGTTTCAAGAGATTTTTACATTGCCAACAATAGTCATACGTTTAAGATACTTGTTTACGGAGTTAGCTAATAAGGCAGAATATCTCATAATAGAAATCATAATGAATAAATTTTATCACTAGTTTGAGGAGCCGTGGCTTAATGGTTAGTGCAGTTGTACAGTAACCAAGAGGTTCCTGGTTTGATTCCTCGAGCTGGCGAGTAGAATTCGTAACTTTACAAAAGAAAAAAACCATTGGTTGGCGTCCGGAAGGGCATCCGGCCAAGAAATTCCTCACAGCCAAATCAAAGTCCCTCCGAAGGGCACCGTCTGAGCCCCAATTTCTGGGGGGGGGGGATGACGTTAAAAAGCAAAAAAAAAAAAAATTAGTTATAAATGTCATTTCATATAATACCGCCCTGTCTAAGAATTTATTTAAAAACATTTGGGGATTCATTCTTGATAAATGGTTCTCCATCTTAATTGATCACCTGCAGGAACTATTACACATTTAATATGAACACTTATTCGTATTTGTAAGTATATATGAAATTTATACAGATGTGAAGTTTACTATCACTGCAGAAATTATGTTTTTGTGATTTTTACTTTGTATGATAAGACTTCACATCTGCACTCCACACAGCTTTTGCTAAGTGGGGAGTTATTGATATATTTGGTATTGCTATTGCTAAATAACGGCAGGATTTTCGAGTTTTACATGGCCATAAGATAGGAACAACCTGAACAATTTTTCGAAATACAGAATTCCTGCGGCTTTCCTTAATCAACTACTACCGCCCTGCCCCCATACTCACACACAAAGTAGAAACAGTTTTGTTACCCAATACCTAAACATTTTTGTAGGTGTATTAATTCTCGCATATTTTTTTTCCATTTCAAACAGAACAAGTGTACGAATCGAAACCATTCCAGAACTCATGGGTGCTTTATCTGAAAATCCACAACTGATACACATGTTATTGGGAAATGTGCTGACCAAAAACGACGTTTTACAGGTAGGTTCTTCGCTGTGGTGATTTCCTTTCGACCTTTGAGGAACCCAACACGGCATAATATCGTCACCGGAACATGTTATGGAAGTTCTCTTTGAAATACTTCTTTTAGCTTGAAAAGATATAATTGTACTGCATTTCCATCTACCAATATTAACTTGTTTTCCCTTTGAACTTTTTACAGCCATTCGAATTTTTAAACTATGTAAGCCAGTTTAGTTACGAAGACCCTTTACTTTCTTGGCCCCTTAGGCCCAATATCTTATTAAGTGACGATGTGCTGGTAATTTTCAATGCTTCCATTGTGTAATTTTGACGTCAAAGGCGTCGAGTACTTTTGATCATGGTATACATTAACTTTTCTTGAATTATATCAGTCTTTTTCCCCCCTCTTTTTCCGTTTGAAAGATACGCAATGTTCTGGAACGCTTTCCTCAGTATGGCGTCGATATCGGAATTTATGGTCTCTGGGCAAGTGATAGTGGAAATGAGAAGCACCGGAAATCAGTGGATACAGAATCCCGCAGCACCGCACATCAGATATGGACCGATGTACACGCAGATCAACAGTATACTTTGCAGATTGATCTAACTAGGATACATTCCAGTTCGCAGAAGGTATTTTAACACTTGATCTTGTGCAACCGTTAAAATTTTTTCTATGGCTACTTAATTTGCTGCTGATCTTCAGTAGTCTTCATAGAATCATTATTTTCCGTCTTTTGAATTATTTTGAAAATAGGAAATAAATTAATCGGAAATTTTCAAAACAGTGATAACTAAATTGATATCGGTAACAATGAAGGTAATGGTAATGCTTAGTATGCCAGCCGATAACCATGTCTGCATCTCACATTAGGAGATAGGAACTCCAAGTAAAACGGAAGAACTATGGTTAAATCATCGTCCAAACCCTGTTCCATCGTTAACACTTGGTTATTTGTTATCATCATTATCTTTGTTTTTGTTTTGTTGTTATTCTTGTTCTTATTTGTATGCTTATTCTTATTCTTATTACTCCTGTTAGGGTGGTTATTACAAACTGCAAAGACGTGACAGGGCATCCATCTTCCACATTTCTATATCTTTCCCAGGAGCTTAGCTGTACCCGACAAGGGAGTTGTATGTACAGCTCCAACAGCACCCGGTACCTTTAGTTTTTCCATCCAGTTTTCAGATTCTTTAGTCACACTTCCCAGAACAACCTGGACCCAGAACTACCTAGAACAACGGGAACAATTTGGACCTTTATCAATTGCCAGAGCCTTCCAATTTCTCTCTGCAAGTGTTGGTACTTCTCCACCTTTTCTCTTTTTACTTTTCATACACTGTTCCATCGGTAGACACTGCAATATCTAGGATTATACCACTTATACTTTCTTTTTTATTTTAACAACGCCTGAGCGCCTAGCCTCTATCACATTGTCGCATTGTATATTTATAACCCACAACAATTTTTCATCATGATTCCCTGCTGTTTCTTCAGGGTTATGTTCGTATGATATTTCCTTATGTTCTACTGCGTGCTTCTTATATGGCTCCCAATGATTTCTGCTCTGTATATTATCATAGGGATTATTTAGTCAGATCACCTCTGACATAATGCTATGTTTTGTTCTTATAGATCTTCTTTGGCATTTCTTTGATGTACTGCCTGCACATTCTTTTCTCAATTTATTCTTGCTTACGTTCCTGACCTTTCTGTCGTTTGAATTCATTCTTAAATGGTGCCTTCTCTCTTAGTGGTACCTGATGCGCAAACTCCTCCAATTATCATTATCATTACCATTACCATTATCATTACCACTATCATTATCATTATCATTATCATTATCATCGAATTCGTTACACAGAACCCAAAATATTTTCCTTTCCTCTGGCACGGTGTTTTATCCTGATCAATCCTCTGCCTTCGTCATGTCTATTCAAGTACAATCTTGTCCACACCACTCTTAGGATGGAATGCTCCATGCATTGCCGTCATTTTACTTGTTACTCCGCACAAACGTTTTAGCATTCGATCTTCCCATTCCAGAATCTCAGCTCTGTGTCTCTTAACAGCTACTGCCCACGTGATCATGGCTGTAATTTTATTTTCACCATTTAACTTTGATCTAAGAATTGGCCTTGTCAATGTCTTATATTGCCTTTCAATTTTTTCTTCTATTTCATTTTTTTCGATGGTAATAAGCTCGTCCATCCCCAGAAATGCCTATTGTTACTGTTTAACTTCCTCTATTACTTCACCTGCCGGGAGTTATACACCTTCATTTCTATTTTTCCTTAATTCAAGGTAAGAATACCGCATTTTGTAAGACCTAATTCCATTCCAACATGAACATTACAACTGAACCTATTTGTTCCTTATTTTGACCAAGTAATTTTAGATCATCCATGAATAAAAGATGATTTAGCTAATTCTCTTTCTTGTCCCATTTCTAACATGCATTAACCCTCTAAGAAACTAATGATATTGAAATCACGCTCGATACAAACAACAATGCTGATAAACTATCACCATGAGATACCTCTATCTTCACGGCTTCACAAGGTCTTCTCATTAGATGTTAATGAAACTTTCCACTGATTCGTACTTCATCGCGGCAAGTTTCTCACTTTCTCTGGAGCTTTAAATATTTTAATACACTCACTTGTCCAAGTAGGAGAAACAAAGCCATTATGCTTTTCTATAATTCACCCATGCCATGGCTAGGTTAGGATGCCTTTTCCTACCGTCTCTTAATACAGTCTTATGGATTAACAATTGATCTAGTGTGCCGCGACTACCACGTTTACATCCCGTCACAGGTAAATCATCTTTATACCTAATCTCTCATTCAGTTGGTAATGAATTCACATATGAAGGTTGTTCAGGTGCTCCCACCCTTCCCTTGTGCTTTCTAATTCGCTATCTTTCGACATTGCTTTTTTACATTTTCAACTTTAATCCATATTGTTTCCAGGAAGTGATTACTTTTCTCTCATTCTTTAGATCCTCGAGTCATGCAGCCCCTCCACTATGGTCCTTTTTGGTCCAATGGCCAACCCAGAATCTTCTACTCTTTTGAGCATCTAGCGCATTTTTTAAAAAGTTTCCACCTCTATTCATTTTCGCATCTGTCGTCTTCTGATCAACGATAAACATCCTATTTTGTCCGTATTGAGTGATTCTTTGTTCATATCTTTTAACTTAGCGCTCTTATTCATTATTCTCTATTTGTTTCCTCTATCACAATGCTAAATCCTTTTCTTTTTTCTCCATTTTTCTCAGCAAGATATTTCAATTTTCCCTACCATTTTCTGTTAGGTTTACTTAGAATAGAGGGAGGGGGGGTCTTTTGATACCCCTCTATTTGTAGTTTCCTAGGGACATTTTTCTTTCTGTTTGTGATTTCCTCAAACCTAGTTCTTCCGCAACCCGAATGCCAGCAGCCCTGATTAGGTCATTTGTTCGTGTTATGTTGCTAGTTTCCATAAGCATGATGACTTCATTAACATTTTCAGTTTTACATCCTAAACTCTTTCTGTCAACTTTTTGAAAGACATTTCATTTAGCAATTATTCCCTGTTCTTGGTCTAATTCAATATCTGTAATTTCAACTTTATTTATATCACTTCTTCTTACATATACATCCTCTACCTGATTACTACTGTCGACCTCCTGGTCACTTCTGACCCCAATTTCCTCATCCGGTCCGATCTTCTTCCTCCAAACTGGCATCTTCGTTCTGAGCTTCATCTTTAATTTTCCTCTTAATAGTTTTCAAAGCAAGACCTGATACCCAACCGTTCTTTCCGATGGTCCCCCACCGGATCACAAACCTACTGTTCTGTTGAATCAAAGCACTTGTTAGTTTCCATCCTCTAAGCATTCCGTGTCTGTAAACTCTGACAGGTCTCCCATCCTCATCAGAGGGCTTACTTCTGTAAAAGCATCCCATCGTTACCTTGGCTTACTTCTTTATTCTACTTGTTTAAAGAGTAGCAAGGTTTATTAATTTATTTTAAATCGTCCGGCGGCCTGTAAAAGGGTTTAACAGGAAGAGATTTGTTTTACTTTAATAATTCAAACAGTGATACTTTAAACATTTTTCTCTTTCAAACCCAGTTTCGTTTCCACTGAAATGAATCACGAACATAACAGCATACTCTTTCTCCTTTCTCAACGCCATTTTTCTTGCTTATGAAAGAATATCCTTGTACAAGATACAGTTTTTCTTTGTCATTGGGCGAGAGATCCGTTTCAGACAAGGTAAAAATATCAACATTATTTCGACCAAACAGCTCATGTGCTCCCTCATAGTTACTCGCTTTGAAATTTTAAGGTGTTGTATTTTCTTTCCACATCCCACAGCACATTTATATCTACTTGGCCTGGACATGGTTCCACATCGCCACCTAGAAGTGAAACCACAATCTACTCTTTTTTTCTTTATTTTCATATCATTAACCCTCATCATCGAGTGGCCTTTAGCCTTGATATGTGGCGACTCACTGGTACATAAAAAAGAAGCGACAGGCAATGCGGGATAGTTTTTTTGCTATTGATCATAAATTTTGTTGCGTGCATGATGCTAGCTATTCCTCACCAGTTGCCACCTGACTTTACACAGAATTATTGATTTGTTGTTGGTTTATTGCGTTTTCCTTCTCAATGGATGGCTGCCGACCAAAACTGATGACTTCATTCTGGTCATGGGACTTTTACCCCAACCGGATGCCAACCCCTTACTTTAAGGTCTCGGGGAGAGCTAACAGGTACCACACCTAGCTCAAGGGTGACCTGGAGGTAGTTGTGGCATAGGGTGATCCTATTCACCCACGCCCAAACTCTTTAACTGGCAGCAATTATTATTATTATTATTATTATTATTATTATTATTATTACTACTACTACTACTACTACTACTACTACTACTACTACTACTACTACTACTACTACTACTACTACTACTACTACTACTACTGCTACTACTAAAGGTTTTTCTCTCACTACATGTTAATGATAATGTGTACTTAGAGTTTGGCATCCACACGATTTCTCAAATCTCGAGAACCTTTCTCAGAATCCTGGCAGAATGTAATATCACAGTTTTCTGCCAAGTCAGAAACCCGTGTCTCTATTCCGATGTCTTCCAATTATTTCTTTAGTTTTGCTATTGTTTTCCAAGTGTTCCTATAAATATTGTAATGACTGGCAGCCTCATACCCCATACGTTGTTTCTTTGTTTCGTCACTGGTTCATACAAACTTTTCAGTTCCAATAACTGCAAGGTTTACAACATCTTTAGCATTAAGCAATACTCTTCCATCTTCTTTTCTTGGAATATATTGTCTGTCCACATTACTCTGTAAGTGTAGTCACCGTTCTTTGTTAAACGATTTTTTGCTTCCCTATCGAAGGAAACACCTGTAAAGGATACTTTACAGCATTACTAGCATTCTGACCATTTAATTTCTTTTCTAATAGTTTTCGGACCCTTCGCTTGTACTTATTCACAGCTTTCTCTTTTATTGCCTTTTGCTTCATCTGATTTGCCTGCAGTACGAGGTATTAATACTCTTTATTCTTTTCAGTACCAGTATGGCGCACTTTTATATACTAATTTCCATTTTGGTATACCTGCTGAGGATACTCACTGTCTGGATTAAACAATTAAGTGTTTTCTCTGTTTTGCTCTACCATTTCTAGGCATCCATAAAGAATAATTGGTTGATCTTTTTTTAGAGTTGATGAATTTGTTGCCTAGACTTGATTTACTCAGTATATGGCTCAGTGGGATGAGTATCATTACAAACAATAGAGGTGACAATGAATCTTCCTGGAATCTGCCTCTCTCATTCTTCACTTCATCAAGAATCTCATCGCCATAAATCAGTTCAGCTTTCCAAGATTTCATGCTTTCGTTCACAATTCTTTTATTTTGATTTCGTTCACTCCAAGATTTTCAAGAATTTTGAATCCATGAGCGGGGAACTAAGTTGTACGCCTTTCGATATTTTTCTCGTGACCTGCTGTAGTAACATTTTGTCAATGTATAACAAATCTACATTTCCTCGGAATCGCTTTCTACAGCCCTTTGCTTATCTGGTAGTAAAGATATTTTTTCAAGAAAAGTGTCTCTTTTGCAATTATTCCATGCCAATAGCAAACTTGTTATCGGTTTATAATTGCTGGGATTATTTACTTTAGCTGGATTCTTCTGTATCAACACTCCCTTCCCATTTAATTCCAACCATTCACCTTTTTACCTTNGAACTAAGTTGTACGCCTTTCGATATTCTATCCACCCCATTGCTAGATTCTTACTTTTTCTCGTAACCTGCTGTAGTAACATTTTGTCAATGTATAACAAATCTACATTTCCTCGGAATCCCTTTCTACAGCCCTTTGCTTATCTGGTAGTAAAGATATTTTTTCAAGAAAAGTGTCTCTTTTGCAATTATTCCATGCCAATAGCAAACTTGTTATCGGTTTATAATTGCTTGGATTATTTCCTTTAGCTGGATTCTTCTGTATCAACACTCCCTTCCCATTTAATTCCAACCATTCACCTTTTTACCTTTCCACCTCCCTTTTAAAATCTTACAGGAGCGTTGCTTTCTTATTATGTTCCATCGTCTTGCTCCAGGTTAAAGACCAGCAGTCCCTTGCTTATTCTGAGTGAGGTGGTTGGCTCTTCTTTTGTTTTCACCATAGTTAATATACTGATAGAATCGTTACTCGGTATTTTGAAACATTTTTTGTTGAAGATATTGGCTTATTCTATCACTTTTCCATTTGATTTTAACAATTTTGCTGCTTTTCTCTGCTTAATTTCTTCCTATACGACTCCTAGTCCGTTGATTTATGTTATAAGGATTTTGTAAATCATATGCATGCTTCTGTTTGATTTTTTGCCTGCATCATCGCATTCACTCTTCTAAGGTCCCGATACACACTGTAACTTGCTGTTCCAGTCTTTTCCGTTATTGCTGTTTCATCTATTGTTTTCTTTTCTTTTTGTCCCTATAATTTCGTTCACAATCACAGACCCAGCTTAAACAAGGTCGCCTGTTTAAGTGATATCTGTTGTTACAATCTTGACTAACAAAGTATTCACTGCCTGTGGAGCATTTCTGAGTTTTAGTTCTTTTAATAGCTCCCAATGATGAAAGTATAATTCTCTCCCATTTCAAATTCCCCCACTTCTTCTCAATAATTTCTAACTCTTCTGGTGACACAACACTTCAGTACACTACCTGCGGTTTTCCATTTAACCTGACCATGTCTTCTGTATGGATGCATCAGTGTTAACTTTACCATTTAGCATTTCCGTCTCCTGGTATTCACTATCACTTTTTTTCATTCAATTCTTTTATCTCTCCTAGTTCCACATCAGTCAGCTATTTTTTCATTCGAATCTGGCTAGCTTGATTTACTAGTCGTTGCACAGTAACGGGAAACACGGCCATGCGAAGCCATAATTGTAACATTCTTTTTTGGGGTCCATTCTTAGACGGGACATTTTTATAGTGACATTTGATAACCATTCTATTATCATCTTTGGTCCACTTCCTTCGTCTTGTCATTCCAGCAGTAGCTCAATGATGACCGGGACCATGCTACTGTACCATGGGGCATCTGCCGGGCGAAGAACTTTCGCATGCAGTTTCAGTCTCACTGACGCCTTGCTTTGAAACAATTTGGTTGGCCATTTCCACCCATAAGACAGAGTAGCCCCCATTGGACGCCAGCGAAGTACTTGGTCACAGGGAGAACTGACGGGTCCTACACCTTGCCCAAGGGTGACCTGGAGGTAGTTGTGGCAAATGGTAACATTCTCCCACGTCGAAACGTCACAACCAAATCGAGATTAAAGTCTTACCCAGGAATATTAATTATTGCTAATAATTTTATTATTATTATTTATTATTACTATCTACATTATCATCGTCGCCGTCGACATTACTATTGATCATTTCCTTATGATATTTAACCATCATTGTGATTAATAGTTGTATTCATACTGAGTTAGCATAAACCTTTGTAGGAAATTGATTTTCACCCAATTTGGAATATTTGTTTGGTAGAATATTAATTTTGTAATCATTTCACTGTTTGGATGTCTAATTATTATCAGGTAAAACGTATTCCTATTGAAAAATTCGGATAATTTTTGTCGATTTTGTTTTAACCTGCTGTATTTTTGTTGTTTGTTGGGTTTTTTTGGCGGAAAGCTTGTCTTAGACGGGAGGAGGTTATTCATTTCTTATATAATTTTATTTTGTTGACATGCTTTGAATTGCTCAGTAGAGTTTAAACGAGATATTAAAAAAATTAATGGTGTGGTTTTCTTTTAATGCCTGATTGCAACCGCTCCCATTTCTCTACCGCAGCGTACCGAGACAAAGGCATATGCTCCTTACTTTCCAAAGGCCAAAACTGAAGGATGGTGGTTCATTTTGGGAGAAGTAGATACTGGTGAACTTATAGCCCTTAAAAGGGCAGCAACTTTACGAAGACAGCATCGAGTATCTATGGCATTTTACACTCCAGAGAAGGCAGGCAGAAGAATATATACATTATTCATGATGAGTGATACGTACTTAGGATTGGATCAGCAATATGATGTACACCTGGAAGTCCTTCCTGCTAATACTGCTTTGCAGCTAGCTACAGAAGGCATTGGTGATTAATTCTTTGATTAATGGGGTTGATATTTACTGTGTAAAGTTAGCAACAGACGAATGATATATGTTGGTGTATATATGTCATAGTTTTTAAAGGCAAGGGCAATATTCAATGCTCAGACAGAAATCAGGTCACATTTTGTTACTAGAATTTAAGGATTCATGCAAAAGACTAATTTATAAATTCATATTTGTGTATGTGCTGACTAATTGCCACCGACCTCAGTAGTTGCGACACAGAACAACAGCCTTTCATCAATAACCAACGTAAAATTCTTCCAAATTTATTATTAATACAAACTATTTACACTCTAGTAAACCTCAGCGGATGTGTCTTCCGAGGTTAACACCTGGGACTAATGCTTACATCACTGTAATTTTCCAGCAGCGACTTTGCCTATTTATTCATAATGGTGATCCCAAAGTACTTGAAAACGAAGCAAACTTTACATCAGCAAAACCAAGTACTGTGCTAAATTTCAGAAATTATGATCCATCATAATACTGTTAGGGGAATTAGTAACAAACTGTTACACAATACAGACGAGGGTAAGATTAACAATTAAATTAGAAATACGTAGTGTACTTACGTAAATGAATACCTAAATAAAAATGGGGGTTATTGGCATATTATGGCACTTTTTTACCAATAAGTAAAAAATCTTAACAAGAACTAAGACCAATATACTATTTTGAAATGCAATATTTACAATTCAAAAGTCCAAGAACTTTTTATCAGTGTTATCTTCCAGGGCACACAACCGGAATCCACCCATTGTGTATGCGCGTCAATGAACTCTACACGAATCTTTGTAAAGATTCTTTTCTCGGGAGTACTTGCCCACTTTTTGTCATTTGTTTTAACAATATCTCCTGCTATACACCCAATTTCTAAAACTTCCTTCATTTTTTCAAAGTTAAGATATTTTACCACTCCCTTTATCTTGTCCAAACATGGGTATCCGATCCTATGTTGTGTCAGAGTTAAGATCCATTCTGTAGGCAAACACAAGTGCATCCAATTCTTTTGTATCATAATTTTCTTCCACTGACAATGTTCCTTTTTCCGTGTCTTAAAAATTTCGAATACTTAACCAACTGGCTGTGCCTGAGACGATTTAAATATTTAGGATTTATTGTTATACGTAATAATAATGTTTCTCGTACAAGACACGCTCTTAGACAATAATGAAAAAGTCTCGGGTGCTATAAGACAGCCAGAGCGAATACTAATATGTCATTAAGGTATACCCGACTGTATCTAGTGTAGACATGACAAAATTGGAATGTTGTAGAGTCGATAAGTAATATAAATGTCATGCAATTGAAGGAATAATAGCAAATTTGTGTTGTAAACGTTGTCTTTTCTCCCTCTTGTGGTTTAACTGAAATTTGCCCAAACCAAGACTGTATATGGAGGGTTGTTTCGAAAACATTTGCATTACCAAGAGCATTTAATGTCTCCTCGATTCTGGGTAGAGGGTATACATTCTTGGTCGCAGCATTTAGTTGTCTATAGTCTACACAGAAACGGTATTCCGCATTCCTTTGTCAATACGATTGGACGTCTCCACAGTCCCACTGAAGGCTTAATGGCATTTAAACCCAGAATTTTTGGAACCTCTTAAGCGATGGTCTGCCTCTTTGTTTCAAGAACACTGTATGGTGGCTTTTAAACAGGGTGATTCCCTGCACATTTATTGAATGTTCTTGGCTGGTTGCAAAACAAGCAGCTTACAAATCGCGTTATAAAGTTTGAGCCGAACAGTAACTAACATTAGCCTTTGTTACGACAGTGACAACCAGAATTCGGGCAGTTTTTATCAACTGATGCTGCACAAACTATGCTTACATGCAACGGTGGCGCTCCTCGTAGTTCAACTACAAAATTGAAGGAAGCCACACACTCAGAAGGCAAACATCATGTTGAATTCCCACACCATCTTCTGTCATCATTTGGTGCCTTATATGGTAGGATTATAGTATTTTCCTACAATTGCAGGTATTTACAAAAATATAAAATTACCCGCAGGTGTAAACTTAGATGACAATGTGATCACAATAATTAACACAGAAACAGAATCTACAGTCGCAAAAGAAACAAAAAGTAATAGCTCTCAGAAAGTAATGCCCATGCATAAGCCAAATGAAGGGACTAGGGGTAATTTTCCATAATTAAAATACCTGTAAGAATTAAGATTGCATTATTGTGGTAATGGTTGGGGGGGGGGGGGGAGTACACAATAAAGAGTTTATTCTCGAACGAGGTACTTGCACTCATAATTAGATAACTTTTGCAGTTCTTACTAAACAGCAAACGTTTTCTTGAACATTAAAATACGATTTTCGTAAGTTGACTTTAATCTTTGTGAAAGTCCACAGCCCCTTTCACCTCCCCTCTGACTAAGGGCTAAGATGGCCCGTTTTTATATCTTTAGTTACATTTTTAATTGTTTTGAAAATTAACAATTTTTATGAATACTGTGAGGAGGCAAAGGCTCATAATACTGGTCAACAAGTAATTTTCATCAAGCATATGTTTTTGTGTGTCCGATGCAGTTTTTGACGTTGATTTCCAATCTGCAGTCCGTTTTTCCATAGCACGTACAGCTTTCAAGATGATTCGATTTATTGATTTTAGGTAAACATAGACTCCTGTGAAAAGATGTGCGGGGGATACAATATAAGCCCATACCTGCCCCGAACAATTTTAATCGGCCCCGATCCCCGCCCCGGCTTTATTATATATTAATATTTATTATATTTATAATAATTTATAATATATTATATATTGCACAATGTTTTTACGAAACAAATTATTTTTGCGTCAAAATTGACTTAATACCTCCAAACAATGATCAATTTATTTCAATCATCAATAAATGAAGTGAAGTGACAAAACCGAGAAAGTGTCACCGATGGCGCAAATTTACTAATCTGATTAATACTTCACAGACCTGTTATGCAAACATGTCTGTGGTTTCAGCCGGGGTTTTTTCGGAGATTGGGGATACCGGAATTAATATATCGGGGAACCCGGCCCCATTCACGACTTTCAACGGGCCCCGAATGGCAATTCGGCCCCCCGAAACCGGGGTGGGGGTGGGGGCGTCCCCCTACATCTTTGCTTCTGTTGGATATTTGGGGAGGGGTTTAGTTTATTAGTTATCTGATGAGATATGTAAACCTAAATACATATTTCTCATCTAAAAAATAATCCTTGATGTTTCCATGAGCTCCAAGGGTCCTCGGTAGTGTAGTTGTTAATTCTGTTGGTGTACCTGCGAGCTTTGGCAACTCGCCTTCCACCCAGGTCGTGCTTGCCAAACAACGACGTTCATTTCAAATTCTCTTGAAGAGGTTTCAGAGTGTACTTTCCTTGTTGTTTAGCCTCGGGAAGGACGTCCGACTTTAAGGAATAAACCCAGCCATATCACATCAGGGTGGTCACACGAAAAACCCCTTGTGACAGAAATGGCTTGACGTAGATGAAAACGATACTTAAGTCCTATTTAATATCAACAAAAAACCTCCAAAACATGAAATCAAATATATTTTTCAGTGCATAACAGCTCTGGTGAAATTTGTCTTCAACTTGGGCCAAGATTTATTTGTATCTAATGCAATGTCTGCAAGTATTTCATCATCTAAATTTAATCAATAACGATTTGTCTGATGAAACATCTCCAAAAATTTCATCATCTCAGTTTATCCAATAAGAATTTACCTAATGAAACATTTCACCATCTTTTAGCGTGTCCTACAAAGGGCATGCAGTGATTTCCTGATTTGTTTTTGTAATGTTTCAATGTCTCGACAGTGTAGAACTAGACCTATTTTTTTGCTATGTCCGCGGAAAATTTAGTGCGAAAACCATGAAGAGTACAATCACATCTGAGATCAAGAGACTTTACAAGCTTTACTTTGACTTCCCACTGGGAGACCAAGACAAGTCATGGGCGCCGCACGTTATCTGCACATCCTGCTCAAGTGGGCTACGAGACTGGTACAACAAGCGGAAGACATCCATGACATTCGCCATTACCATGATTTGGAGAGAGCCAAAAGGCCATTTGACAGAATGTTATTTTTTCAAAATAAATGCAGGATATTCAACTAAGAACAAGTACAAAAAAGTGTATCCACGCATGAATTCTGCAATGCGGCCTGACCCGCATGGTAAAAGTATGCTTGCCCCAGCTTTAGAAGCTTGAGAAGATGATCCTGAAAGTCACAATAGCGCTGACGAAGATTGCGTAACGGATGACGGAAACTTTGAGCCCCAGACGTTTTCTCGGGCTGAACTGAATGATCTTGTCAGAGATCTCTCCCTCTCAAGGACAAGGTTGAGTTGCTGGCATCAAGACCGAATGAGAAGAATCTGCTGGAGTCAAGTGTTCGTATAACATACTTTGGGCAAAGGAATAACGTTATAAAACCCTGGTTTTCTGTAGATGAACCACTCTACTTTTGCTTTGATTTGATTTGATGGACTTTTCAACCATTTGTCTTTAAACCATGATCCCGAAGAGTGGCGCTTGTTTATCAATTCCTCAAAAGGAAGTCTGAAAGGTGTACTTCTCAGTGATGGAAATTCGAAACCATCCATTCCTATCGCACGTTCAGTTTATCTTCATGAATCCTATGAGAATATCGTTCTCCTACTTTGTGACATTAGCTACGACAAATATTAATGGAAAATATGTGAAGATTTAAAAGTCATTGGATTGTTGATTAGAATGCAGTCTGGTTTTACAAAGTACTGTTGTTTTCTGTATCTCTGGGATAGTCGAGCAACTGATAAACACTATATAGAATCAAACTTGCCATTCAGAACATCATACACACCAGGGCAATGCATTGTCAAGAATCAACCACTTGTGAATCCCGATAATGCCCTATTACCCCCTCTGCACATAAAGCTTGGACTTACGGAGCAGTTTGTTCAGACTCTTGGCAAAAGAAACTCCAGAGGCTTTGAGTACATCGTTAAAAAGGTTCCAAAAATTACACAGCCAAAGTTGAAAGAGGGTATCTTTGTTGGATCCCAAATTAGAGAAGTGCCGAAAGACGGATGAGGTTGTATTACCAGCCTCGGATGCTTTCTGCTGGACCTGCAAGAATTTCTAGGGAAATGAGAAGGCAATAAACAACGAAGAAGGAAAAAAACTCTTGAAATGCTACTCAGCAATGTGATGTCGCATGTCACTAAAGATTCATTTCTTGGATTGCCATCTTAATTTTTTATTGAGATAATTATTGCAAACAATGACAAAATAAAGAAATTAAATGGAAATACGCAGTAAAGTATCGTCGCAAAAAAAATTATGAAACCTACTGCTGTGGAATTGCTTTGATTAGAAAATTCGATATGATTTTTAAAAATAAAAGTCCAACAAAATAGCAACAAAACTGCCACCAAAGGAGCCAGACAATATTCCAACTTATAGGGAGCTAAAAATACTGATCGTTTCGTCGTTGTATAAAACCATAGCTTTTATTTATTAACTTACATTTTTATTGTTGTCCTTCTTTTCTACCCCCTTGGTACATGGCAAATGTTGCGAAATATTTATTATCCTCCAGTGACCGTACTCTAAATAGAAAAAAAACCTGATATAAAAAGTGAACTTTATATATAGAGTAAGGTCAAAGGAGGAGGCGCAGAGCCGCGTCCTCCCTCTTTGAAATTAAGACAGGATTTTTGGGGGGCTAGCCCCCTTTACAACAGACAAAAGTTTAATTGAACCGACTACTTACCAAGTTTATGGGTAACTCATCTACTGGTAATATTTTTACGTGACTTTTAGTTACCATTTCTTTTTAGGCAGAAATGCACGAACAGCTGAAAGGCACATTTTAAACGTATAGTCACAAATCTGATATTCATAGACTAATTCACTATAACCGGGGAACAGTACTGATTCTTGAAAAAACATTAAAATTTGCGGTTTCCAGTTAATGATTGTGCTGATTTGGTGGAAAAAATAGGTTTTGTGCATTTTTACAACCCCTTTCGATAATCAGGGTCGTGCATTTGGAAGGTTTTGCTGGCTAGTTCTTTTTCGTTGATTTAAGTTTGTNAATGCACGAACAGCTGAAAGGCACATTTTAAACGTATAGTCACAAATCTGATATTCATAGACTAATTCACTATAACCGGGGAACAGTACTGATTCTTGAAAAAACATTAAAATTTGCGGTTTCCAGTTAATGATTGTGCTGATTTGGTGGAAAAAATAGGTTTTGTGCATTTTTACAACCCCTTTCGATAATCAGGGTCGTGCATTTGGAAGGTTTTGCTGGCTAGTTCTTTTTCGTTGATTTAAGTTTGTTGCTAAAAACATTGCGTAGACTCATTTTTTTCTTTGTTTTTTGTTTTCCTCCTTTTTAAAAGTAGTCGGTCTTTGTCTATCGTCATCTTCCTCGGATCATGGTTTAAACATGGGGATGGGGTGTCCCTTACTCCCTTCACAATGGAAGAAGCTCATCCGTTCAAATTCCTCCTTCATTAAACCAACCTTCTATCTCTAAGTAATTACGACAGGTAAGAATTTTAGATCTGAACTTTTTGATGTTCATTTTCCTAGTGCATCCTACCATGTCATGGTCTCGTATACTCAAGGAAAAGACTTCCGTGCTGGAAATCGCTGCCGGGCTGTTTGTAAACTTGCCGGGTTATTATGTCTGTTATTGCTTCTGAGTTTTTGTTGTTCGTTTTTTTTGATAATTTTTTTAAAGCCATAAAGAGAATGCAATCTTTCATTCCCTTGTTGTCATTTACCTTTTTTTAACTGACATTGAAGTACCCCATTAGGAAAACTTCTTTTCCTTCTTTAGTAACATTCAATAACCTATTACAAAAGGTTAATCAAAATCCTGTTTTCAGTGGGAGCTAACAAATCATAGTATATTATTTAACGTTGATCTCAGTCTATATACTTTTTGTTGTTTCAGCTTCTAATTCGATCCTTTATTCTATTGCTAATTTATCTTTTAAATAGATTCTATTATCTTCTTGATTTCTCTGGTTTCTACATTGCTTAGCAAATTCATGTCAATTTGGTAAAGATTATTATTATCGTTTTGACTGTGACATGCGTTTTCGAGGGGGTTGAGATATTAATATCTTTGCACCGATCTCAGGGATATTGCAAGTGAAAAAAGTTTTGTCAAAATTCTTTTAACATTTTGATGTGACAAATTCAAGCCTTTCTTCTGAGTGAAGGATCTTTCTTGTAATAACAATTATTAACAGGTACACAACTTTCAGTATTAATGCCATTAAATAAAAATATCACGATAAACAGCAGTATGTGTATGGCTTTCCTCCTCCCAATCTTTGTGTAATTGAACTTTATGTACTTCACTGTCTCAGGGAATACCCAATTATCAACTGAGAAATAGTAAATTTGTTACGTTTATGTTTAATAAGGTAATACTTACATTCTCAAATGGTTATGGTGTATGTTGAACTTATAGAGGTTTTAATCAAGATTGCCGTTTTATCAAAGCAACGTACTGACGTATTAGGTACCAGAGTTAAAGAATGAATGAGATCCCTTTGCTCAAGAAACAACGATGGCAGGATATCGTAAATGAAACTCTATCCCAAAGCTACTGTGTATCTTATAGGGTATCGTGTATCCAATTCTGACCTATAACGTATCAGTAACCATTCTATTACACATAAATAAAGAGAGCCAATATATGAATTAATGGGTAACCAAAATACAAAAATTCCAATTAAAGATAACACGCCCATCCGTCACGAAAGGCGAACTTCGAACTTAATAATAGTGAAAATAGTAGTAGTAACAGTAGTAGTGTTAGTGAAAACGACTGTCACTTTCACATTACCTTCACATTTTTCTGGACTTCGAAATAGAAGTCATAACTTGAGCTATACTGTTGTTGCTCTTTTTAACAACACCAATTGCAATTTCTTTTCCTGTTGCTTTTAACATAGGAAGCCACTTTCACTTTTGTCTTGCGAAATGACTTGTCGCTACACCCACCCATCAAAATTCCAACACTATGTTTCTTTTAGGGCAAGGAATTTTTGCTTTCCTATCTTTTTTGTAATCAATGATTTCATTTTGTTTTCCTGGAGTTGTCTTCTTTGCTTTGGATGGTAGTGCTTCCCGAATTTATTTTAGCTTTGGCTTTAACTTACGAAGCAAAATGGTAAAGCTCTAAGAAAGAAAGAAATAGAACCGTATTACTCTCTGAAAAAGTGGTCTGCTGATTGATAGCCGGGGATTAAACATGTCAATAAAGACTCCTATCAAATTCAATGTCCTGGTTTTCTTGAAACCACTCTCTTTTAAGAGAACTTCCTACTCCCTTGCTTCCTCATTGATCCTTTGCTTTTAAACAAAACGTGCTGAAAGCGTGCTTTACAAAACTCTTTTGCCATTGCTCTTTCTTCTTAAGATGATTTCAGTATCAGAATCAAGTAGCATTTTGTTTCTCCAAAGAGAGTTCTTGTTCACACACTGAGTATCGTTTGTATAGGTGAATTTTTGAATATTGCAATTAATCTGTGTCACGGCGTTTTTTCTTGAAAGAGGGCAAACGAAATGGCTTATTAGATTATGGATGCTGAGGAAACAGACTGTAACGAAGATGGCCATTATCAGTGGAAATTTTCCAATTATTTTCATGAATGCACCTTATAACTATAACTCTGTTTCAAAAAAATCTTATGGCAAGTGATATCAGCTCTGACTAACAAAGTTTTAGTAACTGAAAAACTCTACAAAGCTTGAACTTAAAAGGACTGTATCCTAAACTTTCTATTTCCTTAAATTATTTTTATTAAATTCTTCTTCTGTTTCTGGAAGGGTGTTTATGTTAAATGACGCCTTAGCTCTAGAAACTCAATCCTCTATAAGCCAATGCCAGTTTAACTTCAACGTATCTCCTGTCAAATGCAAATTCATACTAAAAACTTGATCTTAAAAAATTCTTGATTTTATGAAATCATTTGAAGCCATTGATGTAGGATATTTATCATGTCGTGAGTCGTAAGCTTTTTCTGACCTATGTTTCGAGAGATACTTTTTCCATCGTCATGCTGCTGAATTAATTAAGCATAGCTATTTTGCACTTTGATTTTGCGGACGCGCTTGGTGACAGAAATGAAGTTGTTTTGAGGAGTGACACCATACCGATCATGTATTTGTTGTGTTTCTTTTCTGTAATGCTGGAAGCCATGTTTCTGGAAGAGTGTAAGATATGCTGTTGATGTGATTGTTGTGCTATGGGTAAAGGATGGTTTCTTTTATTTTTTCTTGTTGTAGAATTTATTGTCCTGTCCAGAATATTTATTTTCCTAGTCGAAGGTATGATCTTTTGTCCAACACTGGTCCTCTATTTCATGGCTTTTAGTGTTACCTTTTTGACAGCTATCTTATGTTTGACCTTGAACCCAAGGAATGCTTTGATTCTCCCATGTAGAGGGCAGGGCAGTCCATGCAATAAACTCTGTAAATTATTTTGTTCTCTCTTGAAGTGGAACTGGATCTTTTTGCTTTGAGAGTATCATCCTTTATACACTTGATACTATGCTGTCGGAGAGTTCGTCTTAGCTCTTCACTGATGTCCTTGACATCTGAAAGACTTATTTCTTTTACAGGTTCTATTTCTTATTCGTGATTACATCTGCTAGTTTTTTTGTAAACATTACGAAAAACTAGCAGGCGTAATCATGATGAAGATTATATTCGTTGATTATATTCGTTGATTATATTCGTTGATTATATTCGTTGATTATATTAGTTGATTACATTAGTTGATTATATTAGTTGATTATATTAGTTGATTATATTAGTTGATTATATTAGTTGATTATATTAGTTGATTACATTAGTTGATTATATTAGTTGATTATATTAGTTGATTATATTACTTGATTATATTAGTTGATTATATTATATACTTACATTTATAAAATGTATGTAATTTATAAAAAGCACTAAATTGTCATTTAAATGTTAAGACCTTTTGATTTATTTATGTTTGAAAATGGTAACCAGAAAACGGGAGTGACAATAAAGAAGACTTATTCGTCCATTCTTTCAGGATTAATTTTGACATTATTACTTTTACATAGGATCTGAAGTTAGGCTTTTACTTATCATGTCAAGATTATTAATTGTAATTTTCTAATTATCTAGTGAAATGACAATGTAGCCTTTTGTTCCACAAAAACCCATTTCTTGGTTTGTGAAAAAATATCTTTAGAAAACCTGGCAATTTCCACTTGGTAAATTTTTCATTAATAATGGTGTGAAGAAAGGCCTTGCACCATCCAGTGTAACCAACAAATATTAGAGTCCTCGGGAACAAGGAATGGAAAAGCTTCACCCTGGGCAGGAATATTCCACCAAGATGGAGAAAAATTCCTAAGAATTCTGAAATAATGGTTAGAGAATGATTATCTCTACACAAACCCTCAAAAACGCTTTTAAAAGGTAGGTTATTAATGGATGTTGAATTTGAAAAAATTATCAGGAACCGTGAGAAATCCATTCACCCGCAAATACATATGTTCACTGGAGAACAATTACATTCAGTTTACACTACAATACGAAATTCTGATACGTTCAATGCATGAACGTAAACAAAAACCGAAGCTTTTGTACCTCAGAAATATTCCTTGTTGTATTGCAAACCCTCTGAAAAGAAAAAAAAGAACTTGCAAGAATGTGGCGGTAAGAAGAAAGATGTCTATGTAAATTTATCTTTGTCTATGAAATGCTTGCTTCTGAACGAATTGTTACTCAACAAAGAGAAATGAATGGCTCATTCAAAAACAAATCAGTTTTTTAAAACTTTAGTTTGTGATTTGTATGTAATAACCACTTTAAGCCTATTTCTAACCTTGTTCTTCCCGTGTATATAATTATATCAGGTCCATTTTTATTGCTATTCACATTTAAAGCATGACAATCGGAAAACACAGCAGCTTACCAAGACACGGGAGATAACTTTTCCCACGTCTTATTTCCATAGAAAAACATTTCAACGACAGAGAGAATTGTAGATACCAGTCTCAACTTCCGAACGCTCTGTCTGTTCCATTTGTAAATTCACGTCTTAACAATATCATCATTGAGAGTCCTTACATGAGCTTTAGTGAGGTTTAAGTCCCCAGGATCTGTACAAGCTTTTCCACAAATACAAATAATTACATTGCTGTTCTTTGGTGTTGGTATTGACATATGAACAGTATTGTCAACATTAAACGAATCATTTGCTTTACGTTCAAAATAAAAGTTTCTTGACAAAAACTATTCACGCGCCACTGAGTGGATAAAAAGTAAATTCAACTTGAGAGTTTAACAGCATATGTGCGCACCACTCACAAGCTAAACAATTTGAATTAGATTAATAATAATAGATAGAATCGAAACTTTTAATTTTTTTCATCTGAGCGCATACAATTACAAACCTCATTAATCAGGGTAGTTTGCATTGGCTTGCCTATTTAACAAAATTGAAATTAAATATTTTACTAACAAAATTACTAAAAGACAATAATTCAGGCTTTGTACATAGTTGGTTTCTACCACAGAATGTGTAGTATGTGGTGCGACTTGCATCCTTGCCTGAAAAATACTTAATACGTTTTTGATTTAGGACAAATTTTGACAGTTTCTGAATAAAAAAAATATTCGAGTTTCGGATACTGAAGACTTTATTTCGCTTATAAAAAAACAACAACTGTTGACAGCAGAAGCAGATAGACTTTGTGATCTATATCCCCTTACCTTCAACCTAGTAGGTAAAAAATTCAACTGGTCGGAAGGGCCTAATTATTTATCTATGAAAAGTGAAATCCCAGAAAGAAACAATATATTCTCGAGCATATCGTCACCACTATCTACTGTGTTTTGGCTACCTATAAAATCATTGTGATCTCTAAAAAGGTGTCACACCCTGTGTAGCTAAGGTATACAAATTTAGTATTGTGGAAGTGAGTTTTAAAGGTAAATTCTAACAGGAATCGGATTTATCAAAGGGCTAGAGCACGTGAGTTACTAACGTTCACCTCAGGTTTGGGACAATGTGAGAAGGTATAATTCCACTCGAAAATATAAACATATTTACACGTGTGAAACAAAGAAGTATTGCAGAGAAGCACAGTGATAAAAAAGGCACCGCCTAATAATTGTGTCATGGTTGATATCACGTTATGTATATCCTTTTCTCCTTTAGAGGCTCAGCCCCTCACAACAAATCAGCTATTTGTACGTCAGATAGAATTTGATTTCAAATTTGACCTTTTTCAGAACTCTCTAGCCTTATTATCATTTTTGCCAGTTTTATTTATTGACATTTCAAGCAGGTTATGTTTCTGATTTTTTTAAAACTTCATGTTCTGATGAAGAACCCATTGGTATTGCTGCCTGGAGATTTGAGATTGACCCAAGATGTTTGAAAAGGTTAATTCTTCTTTTGTTTTGCGTGTACTGGTTTGTTGGGGAGGAAAGCCATTGAAAAGATTTGTCACACGGTCATGGTTGCCCAGCTTTTTATTGTTCTCAATGAAAACATGAAACAAGAAAGTTGCGTTATTTCAAAGCAGGTACGTGCAGATGTAAGAGTTTTTGCGGAAGCTTGACAGTTTGAAGCACTTCATTTGTTTTGACCGTAATATCTCCCAAGATCGAGATGAAATCATCAGATGTGGGACTTGGGAATCAGGTACGTTTTAAAAATCTTAGAATTAAATTAGCATGGGTTTCTCAACTGAAATTTTATTCAGGGATCCCTTGGCGCATTTCTGACTGCACCCAACAAAAACATCGCAGAAAACAATGTTTTAAGTCCAGAAATATTTTGCGTACCTCGATTTCCTTTGCTTCATCACCAATCCAGTTTGACCTTTGTACTGTTGATAATTACTAAGGCAATTTAATGTTAATTCACTCCAAAAAAGGGTGGAAGATTAGCGTTGTCGTTTGAAATTGTGCACATTGTTTTGGTTCAACAGGCCAAGTTGACCTGCGATGTTGGGTTACAAGAGAGGCAAATTTGAGGTGGACCTCCAGAACCTTTTTATCGGACTCAACTTCTTCCTGCTTTTTTTCTGACGTTACCTTTTAGTCACAATGCCCATTTTGTATCTTCAGAATAGCCAGTAAAATATAACTAAATACTTAAAAATGACTTAAGAAAGAGCAGTAAGTTCTTAATAATTTTTTTACTGTTGTAACTGTACTTATTTTAACAGATTGACTCAAAATAGCTTTTGTTGGATCGTTAAGATCGATTATTTCTTTAAAACTCATCTGGTGAACAGTGACTGTTTGATCTTCTTCCTTTGGTATTTTGCACCATTTGGAGGTGGAGTGCACTGGCCCTCCATTTTGTTCTTCTGCAGCATTTTGCAAGATACCACGTGATCTGATGTTAATCGTTCCCAAAGGTTTATGTTGTCGATCCTTGTTTTTTTCGGTTTTGCAGGTAGTTGGTTTTCTCATAGACTCCATTTCATTACATGCTTCTGTTAACTGTTGTGCTCCATTACTTGACCATACCCACAATCATCATCATCATCATGGACGGAAGGCTCATGGTTGAGTCGCCGTGGCTTCTTTCGTCATGGCTCTCCACTTAACCCGGTCTTGTGCCGCCCTGTATGCCTGGATGACAGTCCAGATTCTTCTTTGATGTTGTCCATGTACCTTGTTCTTAACCTGCCCTTTTTCCTAGACCCGTAGACCATGCCCATGATTAGCGTTTTCTCCAGTGTCTCGCTCCTTAGCACGTGTCCCAGGTATGACAGTTTCCGGTTCACTAAAGTCTGTGAAAGACGCTTGTCGCATTCTATTCTGCGGTAAACTTCCTCATTAGTTACTCTCTCTCTCCAACTTATCCTTAAGGCTCTCCTGTAACACCACATCTCAAACTTTCTGAGTCTTATCCTGTCGCTCTTCTTCAGAATCCACGTTTCACTACCATAGGTTGCGATGGGGAAGACTAGTGCATTCAGCAGTCTCTTTTTCGTCTTCTTGGATATCGATCTATCTCTCCAGACCGTTGTGAGAGCTGATGTTGCATTTTTGGCTACAGCAATGCGCTTTCTTATCTCTGGGGTGTCATTGTAGTCATTGGTGAAGAGTGCTTCCAAGTAGGTCATTTGATTGACATTTTCCAGTGGTTGTCCATTTACAAAAATGCTGTGTTCATTCCTGGTGTTTTGGCTCATGATTTTCAGCACTTTTGTCTTCTTTGCATTTAGTGATAGTCCAGCATTTTCTGAGGCTTCTTTTACTCTATCTACCAGTTCTTGTAGCTCCTCCATTGTGCTTCCTATCAAAACTACATCATCAGCATATCTGAGGTTGGAGATAGTCCTGCCCCCTACTTTCACACTGCCTTCATATCCTTCTAGTGCTTCTCTCATAATGCACTCTGAATATATGTTGAATAGGTGTGGGGAGATTACGCATCCTTGTCGTACCCCCTTTTCGATTGGGAACCATTCAGAATCTCCATAGGTCGTGCGCACCTTTGCTTTCTGGTTTTCGTACAATCCCATCAGCAGTTGGATGATATGTACAGGGATACCGATTTGTTTCATGTTTGTCCATAGCCTGTCATGCGAAACCATATCAAAAGCTTTAGAGTAATCAATGAAGCATAGGAAGATGTCCCTATTTCTTTCTCTATTCTTTTCTATAACCATCTTCAGGTTAAGGATTTGATTTCTCGTTCCTCTGCCTGGTCGGTAAGCCGCTTGTTCCTCTGCCACTTCATGATCCAGTGTCAACTTTAGTCTTTTTGCAACTACTTTCAAGATGGTTTTGCTACTGTGACTGATCAATGCAATTGTTCTGTTATTGCAACATTGTAATGTATCTCCTTTCTTTGGTATGGGTATAAAAACCGAATTCAACCAGTCTTGTGGCCATTGCTTTTCTTCCCAAATCTTGGTGCAAAGTCTGTGATAGAACAAGACGCCTGCTTTCCCAGAATTCCTTATCAACTCTGCAGTAATTTCATCATCTCCTGCGCTCTTGCCTTCCTTTAGCTCTTTGATGGCTTCCCTGATCTCTTCTAGCAATGGTACAGGTTCGCTGTCTAATTCTTCCATCTCTTGATTCGTGGTTGGAATAGTGTTATTTCTCTTGTATAGATCTTCACAATACTCTTTCCACCTCTCGCGCACTTTTTTACCATCACAAATGATGTGCCCCTCTTTGTCTTTGATTGTATCAACCTTAGGCTTAAATTTCCTGCTTAGGTTCCTAACTCCCTGATACAAGTCTTTGGTGGAATTTGTAATAGAATGCTCCTCTATGGATGAACACTGCTCATTGATATACCTCTCCTTATCGCGCCTCAGTAGTCTCTGCACTTTTCTGTGTTGGTCCATGTATATATGTTCGTCCTCACTGCTGTTCGATTTTCTAGACTTCAACTCTCTTCTCTTCCCTACTTCAGCGAGTGTCTCATCTGAAATCCAGGGAACATGCTTGCGTTTCTTGGTGCTGATGTGTTCTTTTGCGGATTTGAGAATAGCTTCTTTGCCTTCTGACCATAGTTCATCAGGTGTTTTCTCATCCTCTTCCTGGAGGAGTGCTTCAAATCTGTTGGTTATTGACACCAGATATTGGTCACTTAGGCAGTTGTAGTCCAATTTCAATGGTATTCGATTGTTGTTATTGAGTTTTGCCAGCTTCATCTGTAGATTTGCCACTAGTAGCTGGTGATCGGTGTTACAGTCGGCTCCGGGGCGAGTTTTCACGTCCTTGACACTACCTTTCCATTTTTGCTGGATGATGACATAGTCGATTTGGTTTCTTGTTCTCCCATCTGGGGATGACCATGTGTATTGATGTCGGGGATGGTGCTCGAACATTGTGTTTGCAATTACTAAGCCATTTGTGCCGCAGAAATCAAGTAATGTACTGCCTCTCTCGTTTCTCTCTCCAAGACCATGTTTATCGTGGGTACTTGTCGAGGTATCAGATTTTCCAACCTTTGCATTCATGTCTCCAATTACCATTAGCATGTCCCTGTTTGGAATAGAGTCGATCGTGTCTTGGAGCATGTCATAGAATTGTTCCAGTTCCTCGTCACTTGCAGCACTAGTTGGGGCATATGCTACGACTATGGAGAGATTAAATGGGCTTCCTTTGATCCTTAGGTGCAAAACACGGTCACTAATTGGGCTATATCCTATGATGGACTTGGATACTGCCTCTGATATAATGACTCCCACTCCGTGACTGTATCCTTCGCCTTCCTCCTTACCTGAAAAACAAATAGTTTTCCTTTCTGATCTAAAACTTCCTTTCCCTCTCCAGTTTGTCTCACAGATGCCCAAGATTTGAATGTTGCATCGGTCCATCTCATCGCACACTATCTTCAGCTTTCCAGGTTCTTTCATCTTTCTGACGTTCCATGTTCCAATATTAAGAGGCTTCCTCAGTTGTGTTCTTCAAGTAACCAATTTGTCATTGCCAGCCTGGTCGTCTACTGTGCAACGCGTCCCTTGTTTACCCACGCGACGGACGATGTGGTATGGATTTCTTTGTTTCGTAGTCATGACGAAGAAGTAGTCTGGAGGTGTTTGTATTGCTAGTAGGGCCCCCAACGTCCTTTCTACCACCGCAGTCCCTACATTTAGAGGATGCGCCCAGCCGTTGTCCTGTTTGTCGGATCTTCCGCCTGACCGCCTGATGCATCAGCCGTTGGTCACGATCTAGGGACTCATTCGCCTAACGCACCATCCATTGAGCTGCTGCCCTCAACTTCACCGTTACCCTGGTAGGGGAGCTTTGGGGTTGCTCGACTTGCTCAAGGTCTACCCCAAGACTGCGCAGGGAAGGAGCGTCTCACACCTCCTTGCAGGTTATTGGTTGTCTGTGAAAGCCAACCCCCGCTGCGTACCCACAATGGGTAACCAAAAAGGCCGAAGAGAATCAAGGTCTTTTCGCGCTGTATGTTTGTTTATAACAACAGTATTTAATTCACAATGATATTTAGTATTGCTGCTTTGTTTGATATTACGATAATTATAATAATATTTTACATGGTGTAATATAATGTGCTAGTACGACAGCGGTGAGGTAAATGATCTTCCATGAAGGTAAATCTTTGAACCAACCATAAAGGTTCGGCTCACTTTGAAGTTTGAGACATCAAATTTAAGAGATAGTTAAGAACTATTAAGTGATAGTTTCTAACGTTTCTTTTCCAGTTTTGTCATTGTCACGTAAAAGCTGAAAAAGAGTTGTCACATGTGTTCTTTACATACATTTAAAACTGAGGTAAAGCGATAACTTGACCCCAAGGTTGTAAGGTCAAACAGTTAAGAAGTTAGTACAGTGTAGAAAAAAAAGATATTTTGTTAAAAGAGAATACTAAAGAGTTTACGTCCACCCACACTTCTTCCCATTACACTTGTGTTTTTCACACAAATATGTGTAAAAATTTCTTTACTATTCTTGAACTGGAAATGAGTCAACTATGTTACCATATAGCAGGGGTGGGTAACCTTTCTAGAGAGCGGGCCAGATCCTTCAAACATTTTCGTCACGCGGGCCAAAGGTAATAAGAGAAGCGAGAGTGATAATGATAAATAACAACGATAAATTTGGAGCAATTACAATACATTTTCTAGCTCTGGTTAAAGTTAACCAAACTATACTATACTAAACTAAACATAACTCACAAATTAACGAAGAATAGTAATATTTACAATTCGGGTATGCGGGTCATGGAGACCTCAGGGGGATAGACACCCCTGCTCTGCATAGTCGTGGCCTGCCCTTGGCAACGCACTGCATCCACTTAGCCTCCCCTATCAGGGTTACGATAATGCTACCTTGCATACCTTGGACGGTAAAAGCCTATGTATATATACCCATACATATATATACCCATACAGAAAAATGGATAAGTGAGGAAAAACACCGACAGAAAAAGCACCACTCGCGGGTATACGGGTTCACCTTCGAACCTCAGGGAAAGGGACAACCCTACCTTGCATAGTCCCCAGGACGGCCTTTGGCAAGTCGTACTACCCGGTCAGCCACCTCTCCCTGGGTTATGGAGGGCTTCTTCCTGTTGGCCCGCCCTGCCCTAGTGGGGGCGGGACAGCCACTCACTGCCTTGTGAGAGATTTTCAAATCAAATCTAGGCCCACCGCCAAAATCTGTGGTTGGCGTCAGGAAGGGCATCCGGCCATCAAACTTTTAGCCAATTCAATTATGCGAACCGATCATATCTCAAACATACCGGATCGGTCGGGGCCCGGGTTTCCAACGACCGCCAGTGCTGCTGACTCGCAGGGCAGTACTGGAAACTGTGCTACTGCTAGGAATCAAAGGAGGAAGAGAGGAGGGAAAAAGATAAGGGTAAGACGCGAGAAAAAGCAAAGAAGGCATAAAACCATGAGAATTGGTACATTGAATGTAGGCTCGATGACTGGGAAAGGACACGAGATTGTGGACATGATGGAACGAAGGAAAACAGATGTGCTATGTGTACAGGAAACAAAATGAAAGGGAAGCAAAGCAAGGCTTTTGGGAAGTGGATATAAGATTTACTACCATGGAGAAGAAAATAAAAGAAATGGTGTCGGAATCATCCTGAGAGGCATCTATGTGAAGAGTGTGTTGGAGGTAAATAGAACGTCGGACAGGATGATTGGTATGGAAGTGGAGGGACAGATGTTAATCATCATAAGTGCCTATGGACCCCATGTTGGGTGTTCACAAGAAGAGAAGGAGATGCTTTGGAGAGACCTTGATGCGGTCATGATGGCAATACCAGCAGGGAAGAGATGCTTCATTGGAGTGGACTTCAATGGGCATGTGGGTGAAGGAAACAGAGGTGATGAAGATGTCATGGGATGATATAGATTTGGCATGAGAAATGATGAAGGACAGGGTATAGTTGATTTCGCGATCAGGGCTGAGATGGCTGTATTGAACACCTATTTCAAAAAAGGGGAAGATCATCGAGTGACATACAGGAGCGGAGGAAGGAGCTCACAGGTGGACTACGTGCTTTGCAAGAGAAGGAGCTTGAAAGAAGTGAGCGATTGCTTTGTTCTGGGAGGAGAAAGTGTTGCTACTCAGCATAAAGTGGTGGTGTGCAGAGTTGATGTTGCATGCAAGAAGGGAGCAAAGAAGACAGTCATACCTAGAGTTAAATGGTGGCGTCTAAGGGACCCACAATGCCAGAGAAGGTTCAACATCGAGATCATGAAGGAAATCAATTACAAGAGTTTTGTTATTTTCCTTTTAAGCTTAAAACAGGACCCATTTGACAACAGAAGTTTTTGTAAATATGTATGTATTTCTAAAATTTTTGAATTGGTTATCCTGTATAAATTTCGTAAATAATAATTATAATAATAATAATAATAATAATAATAAGTGACGTTCTGGGAAATTGGTCGCACATTACAGGAAATATTCATGACATTGCAAAGGATGTGCTGGGAGTGATGGATGGAGGAAAGAGGAAGGCCAAAGAGACGTGGTGGTGGAATGAAGCTGTAAAAACCAGGATCAAACGCAAGAAAGACGCAAAGAGAGTATATGATAAGACAAGCAGTGAGGTGAACAAAAGAGAGTATCACAAACGCCAATCGGAAGCCAAGAGAGAGGTAGCAAAGGCCATGGAGAAGGCATACAGGGATATTTACGACAGGCTGAATACAAGGGAAGGGGAAAAGGAGTTGTATAGAATTGCAAAACAGAAGGACAGAGCATCAAAGGACATACAGCATTTGTGAGTCATTAAGAATCAGGATGGCAGACCAATCACCAGTGAGGAGGAAGGCCTACAAAGATGGAAAGATTACTTCGAAAGTCTGATGAACACCGAAAATCCCAGGGAACCAA
>RDPX01000262.1:507434-526479 GCA_003991215.1 Morbakka virulenta
AGAGAGAGAGAGAGAGAGAGAGAGAGAGAGAGAGAGAGAGAGAGAGAGAGAGAGAGAGAGGACAGGTAGATAGACAGACAGAGACAGACAGAGAGGAAGGTTAACCTCAACGGCGCTTTGACCTGTACCAGATGGAGGAGACTGCAGCTTTATTCATTCTTTGTTCATTTCTTATTCCACTTTTCAATTATGGCAGAGAGATGACAGCGCCTGGAGGTACGAAAAAAAATGCGGCAGGCATTCTCCAAAAGGATCTGTAATCGGATGCAGAGAGAAAAATGCTACCAGTTAGCTACTAGATGCTTTTAGTTGCATCAGTGAGGCACAGCTAACAGAAGAAAAGAGGCACTAATGCACAGAAAGCTCAGCTACAAAAACAAAAAGGATTAGAAGTTGAGGTTTTAACAGAGTTATTCATATGCATTTGAAGAAACGAGCCCTGTCTACCAGCCCCAGACTTTGTTGGCGAGGCTGTTTTGTCTATCAACGGCCTTGATTTGGGAAGTGAGTATGGATCTTCGATGCTTGTAAATTCAAAACCACGAACTAGAGGCTATCTGGTAGGTCGGTGTATCTTCCTCCTGCACTTTATAGGTTAGACCAAGGGACTCACCAAAGGCAGTGATCATCCTTGGCCTGCGTACTGATGACAGGTTATTTGCATTAAAATTAATCAGGCAGAGGGGTGCCACAGCTACTTTTAAGACGGTGACAAATAACAATTTCCTACCCTGTGGAAGTGTTTAGACTCGGACGCTGGGCACTCCTTTTTCTCTCTACTTTCTTGGAGGGTTGAGTAAACTTTGTCTGACGTTTGCTAATTTAATGAGCCTACAGGGCAGCGTCGATATATTTCACAGTGCCATTAGAATTGTGTTTATAAAGGTAGATAATAGGGGTAAAGTTACTTTTTTACTTAATTTAAAGAAAACCTTGAATCGCCTTCATACTTATGTTATCGATCTGGGTTGGTACGCTCTTCCAAAATTTATCTGTCCCTATCTATCTATCTATCTATCTATCTATCTATCTATCTATCTATCTATCTATTTATCTATCTATCTATCTATCTATCTATATCTATCTATCTATCTATCTATCTATCCACCCATCCATCCATCCATCCATCTATAAACTGCACATCCACTCCAAATTTTGTTCAAGTTTAGTTTACCAGTATTTTCAGACCAAGATAAGAACAAAAGAGCCTTAATAATGGAAGAATTCTTTGAAAACAATTGACGAATTTTCAAGCAATGGTACTGGAGTTGGGAGAGAAGCTGTGCCCCTTATCTTATTATTCTATTTGGTAATTTTTTTTAACTTTGCGGTTCTTTTTTGAATCAAGCTTGGTGACCATCTTTTGTGGATGTTGCAGATTCCTGCAATAAATTACAGTAATTGGGCTTTTATTTCTAAGTTGACATTGAAACTTCTTATTTTTTATTTTAGATTCAATGGCGGCCCATTCTATGGGGATTACTCTTACAGTTTATTCTTGGTCTACTTATACTTCGTACTCGACCAGGTTTTGTTGTCTTTGATTGGCTTGGTGAAAGAGCAAAGATTTTTCTTAATTTTTCCGACGAAGGTGCCATGTTTTTGTTTGGTAAAAAGGAGTATCTGATCCATTTTTTCGCATTTAAGGTAGGTTTTGTGATACCTTGAAATACACGTTAATGTCAGTTAAGTGTTTTGATGCAAGCCAAATTTTATTGGTTACATTGTCTGTGCTTTTTTGCAATCATTTCATAATACTTTGTAACCCAAATGGTTAGTTTTGTCTGAATTAAATTTTTAAAAAAATATTTAATAAAATTTGCAGTTACTTTTTCCTTGAAAGTCGAACTTTTTTAGAATGAAGGATCATCTTTACAACAAACTGAATATTGGGAACTTGTCAGATTTCCAATGTGGCAAAGGACCAAAGAACACCACCCGTGTCCTTCAGCACTGCCCTAGATTTATCAATCTCCGAACTCAAAGCTGAAACGAACCGCTGCAAGGCACCCTTAAGCATCTATACAGTACTGAAGTATTCATCATATACCTCAGTATGAGGGTCTAACCGTCTGTTACCGAGAACGCAGCAGGAGGAGGAGGAGAAGGAGAACGAGCGAGGAGATGAGAAAAAAGGAGAGGAACTTGTTCAACTACTCAGAAAAATTGTAACCTTTTAAAGGTAGCCTTTAAGTAAACAATAGAAGGCACAAATCAACTTTTTATATTTTTTTCATTTAAATGCCCTAGTATGGGTGGAACACTTTTGTAGCTAATAATTGGCCCTGTTACTCATTTTCTTGGGATTGTTCAAAGTCAAAGTATACCCTTTGTCTTTGCGCGTCAAATTACAATCGTTAATGGATATTATTGAAGGTAGTTGCTTTTTTCCTGCATGGGAAACATATTATTGTTGTATGAGAAAACTATGATAAAGTTGTATAGAAATTCAGAAAATTTTGTGCAAAAATATCCTGCAGGGAAAGCTTAGATGAACTGAAGAACAAATTTGTACAGCATTTAATTTTATATCTCAGAAAATAAAAAACCTTAAACAAACAACTGGGTAAGTGAGGGAAGCATAGTAACATTCAAAGGCATTATCACAGCAGTTGAAAGATTATTAGGTTTTTAGTATTATTTAGTATCAGAGAAAAACACCGGTTGATACCTTGTATTTGTTATGAAACATTACCAAGTCTAATTCTGGCAAGAATTGCGAAAAAGCTTATGATATTTTAATTAAATGTCAATGGTATTTAATGGAAGATGCAGGAGAGTATGAAAATTGAAACTTATCATGGCTTAGGAGGATAACAAAACCTTTTATATCGACAAATTTTGGTTTTGGGAGAGGTAAATGTAAGCTGCATAAATTGTACATTTGATCTAGATAAACCGTGGGAAACATCCTCTTTTTATTTTTTTATGAGGATAAAGGGAATATGAATTTGATTTGAAAATTGAAATACCTTGATTCACACAAAAATTTGCTTGTGAGAAATTTCAGTGCACAAGGTTTGGGAAAATATATCCCCCGAAAATTGACTTGTTAAAAATTTTTGCTTTTAAAATAAATTTTTGGCCAAAAGTGTTTCGCTGCAGTGAAGTCAATTTAGATTTTTGTGTCTAGAGTGATAATATTAGAGAATTGAGCTTTGCATTGTAAAGATGAATCGTTTAAAGTTTCGAAAGATCCACTTTTTTCATTGTTGGAATATGAAAGACAATTTACACTCCTTAAGTTTTGGAACGTCTTTAAAGTACTTGAGAACAAACACCTTTTGTTGTTAAAAGTATTCCTCGTTACTTTAAAAGGTGCAAGAAGCACTTCAAAGGTGCAAGAAGCATCTTAGTAAGCGTCTTTAATTTATAGTATTTAAAATGTTGCCACAGGCAACTTATTCTTGTTTATGTCATGTTTTTTTGCCTGCATCCTCATGCCATTTATCCCTCCAAAAATGTCTTGTTCTTGGATCTAATCTCGATTGTAGCTACATTTTTAAATGTCACTCGTGATACACTCACGTTGTAAACTGCCAGTGCTGGCCTTAGAGGTAACGAAGCTGTTCTCATGAGAGAATTCTAGCGAAATTAGCATTTCTTTTCTTTACGTTTTGAAAACGGCAGAAAATTTTCTGCCGTTTTCAAAGTTTTGATACACCGTTTGATCCGGTTGTTTGCTGAATAAATGAATAACTTGAATTAACGTTCTCGTTCATTTATTTTAACCAGTAACATTAAGTTAGTGTAGTTTGTAGTAAATTGACCATACTGCTTAAAATAGACTGACTGCTGTTTATTTAATAATGTACTCTTATAACCTCATAACGTTTTTCTTTTAAACCATTACAAGAAACAGCCTGTGAATATGTAAAGAAAACATAATGATTTTAATGGCATTGGGCTTATTAAAGTACTAGCAGCACATTGCTATTTTAATCCATCACGCCCACCCCCAAACTTTTAAACGAATTTCATTCACGACAAGGAACATTGCATTTAGTATGAATATATTGCTATTTGCTGTTACCTCCTATTTTTTCTGTAGTAAAAATATTATTTAATATTTTGCTACCAAGATTTTTAGGTCTTGTGTTGGCTGTTACAAGGAAATGAAGCCACAGGCTGTGTCATTAGCTTATTTGATATGATATATTTAATCACCATAATAGAACAGCAGCATAATTAACATTGTTATATGTTTGGACTGGGTTCTACTTTTAATCCAATAGTTGTCTCTATCTCAGCTGTCAAAGTATAGCCTTGACCAGTATCATAAACAATTGCTGGTATTATCAGTTTTGTTGTATGGGTACTGAAGAAAGTAGCGATAACCGTCACTAACGTTTTACCAAGCTACGTTACTTGATGGAACTTTCTCGTACTGTTAAGGTGGAGTGAATTTAGGATATGAATAAATAAAGCAAAGTTAAAAAAGAAGATAAAGCAGAATTATCAGATTAGAGTGCTATTATTTGGTGTCTGTTCTTTGCAACCCTGCGCTAAAGACAGGTTATGGGGTTTTTTGCTATGTTATTTTTTGGTTTGATGGGTAGGACGGCAGCCTGTGACAAAAAGAGGTCTTATGGGACTGTTATTAAAAATGGAGACAAATAATAGAAAAGTGAATTTTACCAGACATTAAAGAAAACCTAATTTTATGTCACGTTGCTTTGCATCCCTGCAGAAAAGGGTGACACGTGGAGCCGCACACAAAGATAGAGACAAACAATTCAAAAATAATTTTAGCCAAAGTTAGTCACCGACACCCAAAATATGGGCACAGATTAAGTCAAATTTCAACTTCAAATTTACATATTTTATTTTTTTACCAATGGTTAAATATTACTTTGACTGCGATGCGTAGAGCAACGCCTTGTACGTCTGCCAGTTTCTTTTGAATTTTTTTCCAGATGTTAAGTTCAGTTTCAAATACTACTGTTCCCCTCAACAGTTTTGCTTTGTACACTAAATTATTTTCTGGTAGAACACAGCAGGTTGTGTTGAAACAGCTCTTTTTGTGTCTTGCATGAAGAGTTTTTAAATCCTATTACCCTAAACACGACAGAAAGTTACTTTGGTAAAGTAGATCACATTTTTAATTGAAGTTTTCTTTCTACTTTTTAAAACTGTTTATTTGTCGTGTTCCCTCCCTGTCCCAATTCTTTCTCTAAAAACGTGTACCAAATCAGGAGCCTGTCACTTACAATGGGTAAATTAAATGAAAGTAGCCAAGGCTCCAACCTGTAGCCTCACGCACAGTAAGCTGTTAAACTACCACTCCGCCACTAAAGCACTGTATTCTTTGTTAAATTCGTTTACGGATACCAACTGTCATTTTTACTATTTCAGCAGTTAGAATCTTTATTAATTTCTGTATACTTTACAGGCCTAGAGCTTGTACCTACAAATTAACAAAATGTTGTACCTAGAAGAATTTTTTCTTTTTTAGCTCACAGTCCTCCCCTTTTTTAATTCAGTAAAGATTGCTACTTGAATGTTGTCCATTTTTTTCATGCATTCTTCATTAAAAGGGAACTCACATTGTTAAAATTAAGAGTTAAAGACTAATTCTTAACTTGTATCCCCCAGCAAATTTCTGATTTTTACGTTTGTTGTATTCAATTTTAATAGCATCCCATTCAAGGCATTTTGCATTCGTTAACAAGATTAATTTTCGTTTTTATTGCCCCATAAACTTCAAATATCGTTTAAAAGTGGTGTGGCTATTTTCAGGAGCATTGTTTACCACTCACATTTTAGTTCNTTCTGTATACTTTACAGGCCTAGAGCTTGTACCTACAAATTAACAAAATGTTGTACCTAGAAGAATTTTTTCTTTTTTAGCTCACAGTCCTCCCCTTTTTTAACTCACAGTCCTCCCCTTTTTTAATTCAGTAAAGATTGCTACTTGAATGTTGTCCATTTTTTTCATGCATTCTTCATTAAAAGGGAACTCACATTGTTAAAATTAAGAGTTAAAGACTAATTCTTAACTTGTATCCCCCAGCAAATTTCTGATTTTTACGTTTGTTGTATTCAATTTTAATAGCATCCCATTCAAGGCATTTTGCATTCGTTAACAAGATTAATTTTCGTTTTTATTGCCCCATAAACTTCAAATATCGTTTAAAAGTGGTGTGGCTATTTTCAGGAGCATTGTTTACCACTCACATTTTAGTTCGAAGGTAAAATCTCTGACAGTTGACATCTTTAGCTGAAATACACATTTGCCAACATTTTTTATACATGTGATTTGAGCAAGAACATTTGCTTCTTTTTCATTTCAGGTTCTTCCAGTAGTCATTTTCTTCAGTGCATTTATTTCCGTTATTTACTTTTTGGGGTGGATGGAAGTTGTTATTAAGAAAATAGGATGGCTAATTCAAGTCACAATGGGGACTTCAGCTGCAGAGTCTCTCAATGCTTCTGGGAATATATTTATCGGCCAGGTATTTTTTATTTAAAAGGCATTTATGAACAAAGTACGATTTTAATAATTGTTATCATAACAGAAACTATTCTAATCAAGAGGCCAAAAGTTATTATGCAAATATTGAAGAGAATACTTTTTCTATGACAGCATTAACAGTCAAGTACCATTTCAAGATTTTTTTTCATGCCAGGCTATAATTATTAGTTTTATTGCCTGATGTTTTACGACTAAATTCCTTGTGACAATCTTATCTCTTTTCATTAGTATTCCAGTGAAATTTGGGCTTTTGTCATACACAAAGTGACGAAATCACCTAATTGAAGACAGTGTTTCGCCACGAATTCCAGATAATTGTACTTATATATTTGATGTAGTGGATTATTTACTAGGATGAAGATCCGCAGCACGATCTTTAGGGTCAGGTTCGTTGAGTGTCAGATATTTATAATGAGGAACAACTAGCTGATTTGATATTTCATATCAGGTCAAAATTTTTGCTTTGTACACTTAATTGAAACTGAGCGAAGCAGAAGAATATATAATAGATCCTTCATTGCGGATTCTGTCAGTTGTGATTCAGCAAAATGTGCTTATTATGTTGGCCCTTATCTTCCGCACGTTTTTAGTAATGGAAGTGTAACATGTAGTAAAAATCACAAAATATCAAACGAAGTTAAAATTCTCCAAATGTGCACTTTGCCCTTAAAGTAACAGTCTTGCGAATCCGGATGCATATGTTGCCCTGTATCCTCTGAGTCTCTCCGCATTTGACGCACAGTTAGACAAGGTTTTACTACTTGTTTCATCCTCCTTTTCCGAATCTTATTAGTAGTGATCATATGGCTAAGGTAAACATACCTCTTGACCGTATTCTTCTCTGTTACCACTTCTGTTTCCCAGATAATGGTATTGCCATAGCAGGTCTGTTGGTCCTTCTCATTGCACCTTTGTACCTTACGAGTAGTTCGTTAATGTCATCACCAATAACTGAAGTCTTCTACCAAGATTAAGTGACCTTCTGATATCTGATATGACCTCAGTATCAAAATATTGTTTTCTCATATATCATTAACCAATTAATCCTAAAGAAAAAAGAGGAACGGAGAATAGCCTTTCTCAAATCGACTTCCTTTTTTACCATGCCGTCAGGGCCACAACCCTGAGTCATGTGCCTGTTATGAGTAACCTGAGATTTTATGTTTGTTTGGTCTTTTTCAAATATTTGTGAACTGCAAGTTTCACAGCTGTCCTTAGCAACTATTGTTCAAAGTAATTCTAAAGCTGAAGAAAACAGAATACAGATCTCCTCTTGTTTGGATTGTTCCAAGACTATTCTATATATATTCTATATATATATATAAGCTATTGGCAGCATGAAAATAAGACGAACACACAAGTTTCTCTACACAAGCTCTCTTCTGATTAATAATATTGTCGACAGTGATTAATTAAAGAATTTTTCAAGAAATAGCGTTGCTAACCAGAGGGTGATGGTTACTAAATAGAGATACTATAAAAGGAAGATGAACCTAAGGTTAGAACAATAAACTAGCTGTAGACTTAAAGAAATAGGGGCATAAAATCAAATGAGAGAGAGAGAGAGAGAGAGAGAGAGAGAGAGAGAGAGAGAGAGAGAGAGAGAGAGAGAGAGAGTCCTTATCTTATTCAAGTTGTCATTTAAAAAGAAAGTTGTTACTTTCTTAGTGACAACCATTTAGTAAGTTTAATAAGTGCTCCTTTATGCCAGATTGAAATTCAGGCTGATTATCTTGTCTATCATAATTACTGGAACTTTTTCCCATCGTTTTTAATCTTCTTGTCGGAAATAGTAAATTGCCTCTGGACCTTTGGAGATCAGTGTTATTTTCTGGTTCCACTCAATCGGGTTACTGCGATGCTGAAAAAGCCAAACTCGTACCACTAAATATTCTGAACAACTTAGCACATTTTTCGTGGTCACACAAACCTAGTGAAATTATCCGATGTTGGTAGTGGTTGTAGGTGCCAGGAGACTAAATATCAGATTGGACACTACTTCTAGTTTTTTATCCATCTGTCACAGCTTTGTTGAACTGTTACGTTTAGTTCACCCAGTGCATTTTGCCTCTTGCTTTCTTATCAGTATCTGTCTTTTTTTTAAAATGGGATCGACACTGGCCAGATGTATAACCGTACCCAACCTGGAGATTGGGTGTTTGACTATCCGGCAGGTTTTGAATTAAAAGACTTCTCTAAAAAGGGGAGTTTTAGAGAGCGAACCCATTCTTGTTTCATTTTCCAGTAGTATAGTTATGAGAAGGCCCTTTTTCGTATAACGACGGGACAAAACAGTAAATGGCAAAACTTCTAAAAGCGGATCAAATTCATTTGTGTAATCAAAATAATTTTTTAGTTTACCATCTGTCTTCTGCGTTTCACAAACGCTATGAAAATGCAACAAACACACTCAAACAAATATGTTCTTTAACGGCTCATTGAGGCAGCAGAATTTTTGCTGATCAGGCATTGTAATCAGTGACGAAGCTGTTCCAATGCTGGCAAGGGGGTAAACCAGAATGATTTTGCAAAAGGGAGCCACACTATTTCTCAACTTTGTGTAATAGAATATGCCCCCAAGTATCTGACAGGCCCAGATGAATTCTGGGTTCTGTTTCTGATGGCATGGGGTACTTGATACGAGTAAGTCATGAGGCAGACACAAGGTTCTATATTTTATTCCCATGTGAAAGATATTTTGCAAACTATCTTTCATTTAGTTCAAGCCTGGTTGCAATTGATTAGTAGAATGTCCGAGATATCTGACTGCGTATTGTTTATTTGAAATGCCTTCAAGCCTTCTATATCACAACTATTCATTTGTTTTTACTGTATTACTTGAAAACAACAGATTGTTTCCCTTTGTCAGCTACAGTCATGCAAAGATTTTTGAAACTCCTCTTTCAGGATTGGGTTTATTTCGGATTCAGACCTTGCAGGTTTTTACATTTGTTAACCGTATGAAAGATAGCAATCGAAAATTCAAGATAAGATCAAGTGATTTGATAGCTTCCAACTGTTAACTTGCATTTCAGACAGAAGCGCCACTTCTTATCAAACCGTTTCTGGAAGAGATGACCTTGTCAGAATTACATGCTGTTATGACTGGCGGATTTGCAACTATTGCCGGGAGTGTATTAGGCGCGTACATTAGCTTCGGTGTTTCGCCAACACATTTACTATCGGCATCAGTAATGTCAGCTCCTGCTGCACTTGCAATATCGAAACTTGTGTATCCAGAAACAGAGATTTCGAAAACCAAAAGCATAGATGACGTGAAACTTGAAAAAGAGTAAGTTAAATTTAGTAATATCATTTCTTGACTGACTTATAGTAAAAATTAATTTTTGCTTTTAATTGAAGCCAAGCGAGAAATCGTGGGTCAAGGTTTTGAAATAAAACAAGCTGCATGGGGTTTCCCACTGCCTACTCATCGCGGTAAAATCAATACTAAATCGCAAAATGTACAAGAGACTAAGCAACGGAGAATCAATTAGGGACATAGTACTCATAAATACCATCGGCTAATTCAATTGCATTGAACATATTATGCTAATGTAACAAATACTTTTGAAAACAACGAAAGGCCTTCAGAATAATACAAATGTCATATCTCACTTTCATAATTATCTTTATCACCATCGTCATCGTCATTATTATCATTATCATTATCATCATCATCATCATCATCATNAAGGTTTTGAAATAAAACAAGCTGCATGGGGTTTCCCACTGCCTACTCATCGCGGTAAAATCAATACTAAATCGCAAAATGTACAAGAGACTAAGCAACGGAGAATCAATTAGGGACATAGTACTCATAAATACCATCGGCTAATTCAATTGCATTGAACATATTATGCTAATGTAACAAATACTTTTGAAAACAACGAAAGGCCTTCAGAATAATACAAATGTCATATCTCACTTTCATAATTATCTTTATCACCATCGTCATCGTCATTATTATCATTATCATCATCATCATCATCATCATCATCATCATCGGTCAATCAAAGCCAGGTTAAAGTGCACGATTGCTCTTCCTATTTTTAATGGAAAGTCACTATTGTTATAAGTGTCGCTTATACACTTTATATGCACTATAAAAATATGCGAACAATGACAACCTGAGAAGTTACATTGTTAGCAAATGTTATTTAGTTGCAAAGTAATATGCTTACATCTGCTGTAATTTTCTGCAGTGATATTTAAAACCTTATATATCAACAAACTGATGCTATAGAATAGGGGTCCTGATTTTTTCAGCTTTGTCCAATACTTTTTTAGGCTTTTGTGGGAACAAATTAATCCAAACTACATTGTTGCGCTAACACTGTGCTAAATGGAAGATACAAATATTCACTTTTTGGTTAGCCAAATGGGAACCAGATCACAGATGACTGAATTAAAGTCAGTTTTGCCCCTTAGCTCAGACTACACTATAACATGGCAACATACCGTTGTAAATCATTTTGTTAATATTAATTCCATTTTTCCAGTTGAAATTGATTCCGCTGTCTTCCGTGTGTACGCCTTTATTATCTATGTATATATACATATTTATATATATAAATAGACTAAAGGTGTAAAAAAGTTGTTTAGATATGTGCAAGTCTAGAATATAAATGTAGTTACTAGGAAATATATGTGAAAATATGAACAATTTATTGACCGATTTTTGAGCTCTTTTTTTTATATCGATATTCAAAGTAAAGTATCGTGTGTTTTTTAATTCTCTCTAGAAATGCTAGGAATATAATTGATGCATTAGCAAACGGAGCCTCTGTAGCTATCACGTTAGTCGCAAATATCGCTGCAAATCTAATTGCAGTTTTGGCAGCGAAAAAATTCGTCAACGAAGTACTGATTTGGATTGGAATGCAGATAGATATCGAAAACCTTACGCTTGAGGTAAAAAAGTCGTATTTAGTTTGAAGGGTAAAAGATAGTATTTATATTTCTATAGTCTACTCAGCCTTTATCATCCATAACTCGATACAGTGATTGAACTTGGTGCATTGTCCGACCAAACAGGCTGTTATGACCGACTACAATTTGATAAAAACATATTTTGTTTGGGACTTTTTATTCGCCAGAGGTAAATATAACATTTATTACCAGAAATGAATTTTCATTCTGGTAGAACAAAAGTATCTGCATTGAAAGGTTTTATAGCAATTTGAAACTTCAAATGTTTTTAAGGTTTAAACTAAAAGTTTTGTAGCAGCTATACTTTGTGCATTGTATATTTAATATAATAAGTAGACATTAAAAGGACGAAACATGAGAATAAAAGGGTACAGGAATCGTTAGAGAAAAGGAAGTTCCAATCTAAGCTGTCAGGGGTTAGAAAACAGCTTGGCCATGTTGAGCGTTGGAAACGAGGTGAATTAGTAAACGGTGAACTTAGGTATAAGTTGGAAAGGACGTTTCTTGTTAATAAGAAGGGAATGAATGTTGTAATAGAGGAATTAAAAGAAAGAATAAAGGGCGTCCAACACAAAATGAAGAGGTGTGGAAAAAAGGGGTACAAATATTCAGAAATTTTAGTGATCGACAATGTAAAGCATAACAAATGAAAGAGAAGTTCAAGAGAGAATATTTCAGACGGGCTGGAAAAATACTGTAATACAACCTGAAGGTGGAACCATCGTCTATCCAATAAATGCTACGGAATTAATTATCAGATACGGCGCAGGAATAATTAACAGGAGGATAGATGATCTCAAAGGTATCGATAGGAAAACGACAAAGCTACAAACTATGGGGCATTACACCCACAAACGGATGTTGACAGACTCTATCACAAATACACCAAGGCGAATGGTGATAGAAGTTAAGTTAGTAAGGATTGTATTGAGATTGAGGTAAACTGTACACCTTTGTAGAATAGAACAAAGAACACTTTTAAAAGCAGTTAAGGAAGAAAACTTGTTTAACTCTGGAACTCCAAAGGAAAAATCAAGGTGAAAAGAATAGAAGCTTATAAAGAAAAGGTACTGCATGGCCAGTAGGAAAGCTGGCTGAAGGACTAAAAAGTGCTATGTCATGGGAATGGCTGAGGAAATGTATGCTGAATATCAGGCGTTGTGGACAAACGCTGTTAGGAGCTACATGGATAAAGAGGATGTTTCACCTGTTTGTAGAACATGTGGAAAAGGAGAAAAAACTATTACACATGTAGTAGAATGAATGTGAAAAACTTGCTCAAATTCAATAAGAGTTGGTGACCTAATTGGATTAGGAAATTAATCCACTGGCAGCTTTGCAAAACGTATGATTTTGTATTTACTTAGAAATGGCATAACCATAATCCAACTGGCGTTTTAGAGAACAGAAAGATATTGCGGGATTTTTCAATTCAAACAGATCTGCAGTAGATTCACAACTGACCTGACATTGTCCTACACGATAAAAAGAAAAATAAATGCAAAATCATTGATTTCGCATGCCTGTTTGATGAAAAAGTGACAAAAAGGAAAGAAGAGAACGAAGAAAAGAACGAAGACCTCAGAAGAGAAGTGGTAAAGCTATGGGGTGTCAGGAAAGTAGTGATAATACCCATCATCATGGAAACCCTTGGTATACTGAGCAAAGACGAGGTATGCTGAATAACTTGAAAACGAGACAAATGACATCTTTATTGGAAAAGACTTGTGTGCTTGGAACAGCAAAGATAATTAGAAGAACTCTGGACACCTAAGATTGAGGGATTTAATCCGTTGCCGAGACAAAAGACGCCAAACAACAAAAGGCGTGAAGGAAGTACAATAATAATAAACACTATGGGAGGTTAATATTCATTGTAATCATTTACTTGAGGCAAGGAGACCGGGCATAGTTGTTGTGAGTAAAGGTAAAAAACCCGTATCATCATTGACATTGAGGTGCAAGCGGATTGTAGGAGTAATGGCAAGAGAAAGTGGAGAAATACCAAGATTTGAAAAAGGAAATCAACCAGATATGGAACATGAGAAGTGTGATGATTGTGCCTGTGATTCTTGGTGCACTCGGAAGTATAACAAGGAGACAGGACGAATGGCTGGAAAAACTGGATGTCACAGTGAATACAGAACTTTTACAGAAGCCAACATTACTTGGAACAGCCAGGATATTGAGAAAAATGCTTGAGTACCAAAAGACATTGACACAAGGGGTCCTTGATCAAGGGTTTAGACCTGCTTCATTCAAATGTAAATTCGGCTGTGAGAATTGCCAGTGTCTAAAGAAGAAATATGAAATAATAATAATAATAATAATAATAATAATAATAGCAGTAAGAATAATTATCATTATTATCATTATTATTATTATTATTATTATCATTATCAAAAGTAGTAACAGTAGTATTCAGTGTTAAGTTACGTCTGCATGGGGCCTGGCTCACTTTTGAATTTTGGGCCTGTAGCAATCTCACTATTTTGAGGAAGTCAAACAGGTCCGGAAAGTATCTTTTTTCCAGAGGGAAATTATTTAATCTTGGCACATTGCATTTTGTAGTTTTACCAGTCATTTCAGATGAATGAAGGGTTGGATTTCGACAGGTATTAGTCACCTCTAGAGTGAGAATCTGTATGAGAGTAAAAATGATAGAAAATGATGACACAATTATGTTAAGACATTTTCACTCTTGAAGACGGACACTCAGCCATGATCATCGTTTTCAGAAGAGTTTTTTGTTATTGGTGTGAAAATTTGTTGTACGTTTTAGGACGTCGTTCTTACTATTCTGTTTCACAAGAGGGACACATTTTCTAAAAATGCTACATTTCGATGATTTAGTTATGCAGAGAGCAAATTAAATATTACAAAATATGTTTCAATTTGGAGCCTTTGTGGACTTATCCGTTCACCGTCCTTGAAAACATTTTCTCTGCGCCACAAATTCAGTGAATTTTGTTAGTGTCATTTAGTAGTTCTATTGAAAAGTCTTTCTAGGAAAGCAGTTCTGAAATTGCTAACTCAAAGTTCGTTATTTTGGTTTGCTGCAACTTGTTCATCATATTAGTTCTCTGTAAAATACATATACAAACTACTATCAATTTTCTTGTAGCCAATTTCTTCATTAATTTTTTAATATAACTTGCTTCTGCTCTGGTATCTTTTCGCCGAACAGCATCTTATGAGATTTCTGTTGAAACATTGTTGTAGATAGCATAGTTATCCTCCAGGCTATTCACCTCATTTTCACGGACCGACCGGCGTGTGTCGTTCAGATTTTTTGTAACTCTTCCACCTCCTTTGTTTTTTAATTTAGTGGGAGTGATTCAACTATATGGAGAACTTGGCAGAGAAATGTAAATTCTCTGAATCATGCTAAAAAAATCACAGCGAGCACACAAGATTCAGATGCAGCATTTATTGACATAGTTCAAAAATGGTTTATGCTAAGAGTAAACAAGGCGTTATCATTTTTCTTGCAAAACTAGAGCCAGGACATCTTTGCATAATTTGCTGACATTATCGTAAACGTGGTTACGACAGTCAGACATGCAAAGTCCAATATCTTAAAAAGTTCACTGGACAAGGTTATGCTGACATTCTCCTGTGTGAGAGGATACAGATACAAACTTCAAATAGCTTTTATCAGGGTCTCTATTAGCCAAAACATACGGCACTATGGAAATTAACTAATCAACATGTATAGTATCCGGCAAAGCCGCAACACTAAACGAAAAGAACTTAGTGAGTTTTAGTTTCTGGAGCATTGTATTTTTCATATGAAAAACCATCAATGCATTAATTTCTATACCGGTTGTTAATAACAGATAGGACGCCCTACCACGTCACCCTTTTCCATACTTTTCAATGTGTGCAGCAAAGAGTAGATAATATTCGGCTAATAGTTCCGAGAAACAAAAAATGCTCGTTGCTAAAATTACCACACTTTTTCTCAAAACCTTTAAATCGCAAACCTTGAACGAACCAAGACTTGATTGACACAATTCACATTAGCACTTTTCTCCAGTATTAGTTTCTTAACTGCTAAAAATTATCTTTTTGTTTGCAACACGAATTGAATGCCTTGTTAATATTATTGCAATAGTTTTATATATTGGATCAATTGTAGAAAATTTGTGCCTACGTACTAATGCCGTTGGCATACGTCATGGGAGTAGAATGGAATGACGCATTTCAAGTTGGTGAATTACTTGGTATGAAAACATTGATCAATGAATTCTATGCATATGAACAATTGGGAATTCTTTTGAAAAACAGAAAGACTGGTGGATCATTTAGTGTAAGTTATTACTTTGCTACTTTTGTGTTGTTTTTTTCTGAATATTCAAGCCAGTTCTCACCTCTTCCTTAGTGTTAAACACTGTAAAAATATTCATATGGAATGTGTGCGGAAAAGAGCTTCACCAGTTTTTTTATGTGATGTAAAATAGTGTTACCCAGAAGGCGACTATTTATGCTTGTAATGACTATTTGTTCTCCTTTGCAGGGATAGACTTGAGATGTTCAGACCTATTACAAGACGGTATCTCAGTGGGTAACAGAAGCCGACTGGACAGTTTATCCAGCTCAGTTAGACGTGAATGCAAGGATTAGTGCTTGTGGTGACATTAGTTTTAGGATCGCAAATGTCTTGGATGTCTTTACCGGATGGAGGGTAATCTTTTGTTTCTGGGTATCATTCATGGATAAGTTTAATGCTGGACACAAATTGAATCTTTGGATAAGAGAATAAACGGATTATAGACAGTGCAACCAATACCAATATAAGAAATACAAAATACCGTACGGCGCATAGTCATTTCAACAGTATGAGTTATATTCTTTAAGGAATATAGCTTGCCCCGCTAGGGGAAGAAACACAACATGGAAAAAATACGTAGGGCATTACTACACCCCCCAAAACGACTCCTGTCACGAGGTGTGATAAGGTAGAAACGTCTTAAAAAGTAGCCTAAAAGAAGATGACGTCTCATGACCTGATAAAGTTCCTATCTCTATAGCTTTCACAGAGTCCATAAGGTAAAAAATGTCCAAGGTAATTCTAATATAAAAGGTTTTCAACTGTATAGTAAATTTTTTTTCAGCAATGTTGGGCTGATGAGCGGGAAATTAACGGCAGTTTTGATGTTAATATTTATCATGTCGCGAGTCGTAAGCTCTTTCTGAGCTACCTTCGAGAGATACTTCTCTCATCCCCAGGCTGCTGAAGTAATTAGGTACAGCTATTTTATACTTTGATGGTGCAAACGGGCTTTGTGACAGGAATCGAGTTATTTTTAGGAGTATGCCCTTTCTATCTTGTGTTTGTTGTGTTTCTTTTCTGTAATGCTGAAAGCCACATTTCTGTGAGAGTTTAAGACATACTATTGATGGAATTGTTGTGCTTTAGGAAATGGATGGTTTCTTTTATTTTTCTTGTTGTAATATTTTTTCTTTGTCCAGAGGTACTCCGCTATTTCATGGCTTTAGTATTACCTTTTTAACAATTCTCTTCCGTCCTTTTTCCCATTTACAAAAGAAACACTTTTATTCTCTAAAGTAGAGGACAGAGTAGTCTTTACAATGTAGTCCGTAAACTATATTGTTTCTATATTTAAGTGAAACTGGGTTCTTTGACTTTAAAAATATTGTTTTAAGGGTGGACGTTGTGAAAAATGAACACTTGATATTATGCTGTCGAAGAGTTCATTTTGACTGTTCACTGATGTCATTGATATAGAGTAGACAAATTTTCTTTGCAAGTCCTCCTTCTTCTTCATGATTAGGCCAGCTAGTTTTTCTTAATGTTCTCTGGACATCTCCATTATGGTATTCATTGGAAAAGAAAACCATTTGAAGGTGTCTTTCTTCCTTTTTGGGGTCGTTTGAGTTTGAAATGATGCGTCTTCCCTTCCAAACAGAATGGTGATGGCACTCCGACACACTTTTTCATAGACATAAATTCTGACGTCTAATTTGTCTACCTGCCATGTCGGGTAATAACAAATTATCAAGGGAGTTTCAGTAAACCTGCAAAGTTTATTTTGATGTAAATTGCAGTCCATTGCTCATTATCACAAAACACAGAAAAAAGACGTATTTGAGACTTTTCAAATGATGTTTTTAAACCGATTGTAAATTAAATGAAAGAGATATCATTTCATTCTGTATAGCTTCCTTATTCTGCAGATATTACCTGCGATATACAACTTGGCACCACAAGTAGTTTACCAAAGCCTTTGTTTACTATTATGGCAACACTCGGAAAAATGTTGATGAAAAACATGACTTTCCGATCCACTTGATGGAGGGGCTTTGGCTGAAATTTATTTCTGTGTTGTCAAAGAGTTTAAAGAATTGACTACAAAAACAGCAATTTGGATTACTTTAATGATTTTCAAAGAAAAACACCAAAAAGGTTTAGAAAATGTCCACTTTAAGCCTGACATCTTTGGAGTTAAGAGTAGCGTTTAAAAGATGATAGTGCAACACTGTTGCACATATTAATCACATGGTTGTGTTGATTTGGTTAGAGTCTTGAATGAACAATTTTTCCTCTTCCGTTTCATTCCAAGTGTATTTTTTTGTATAATTCTTGTTCCTCCAAGCATTTTCTCTCCCTTGGCATGTAATTCACAGCTCAGCATTCTTTGTAAAAGAAACATAGATTTGCTCTCTGAAGGCGTGCAACTATTACTGGCTGGTGTTAGGCTTGTGGGTTGACCAATGCGGTCAACATTGAACTTTTTAATTAAATGTACCTCTTACCTTATGAAAGGTGAAAACTATTACTGTTCACGATGAGGACAATTTCTAATTAGTTTTTTTTTGTTTTTAACGTCAATTTCCCCCAGCAATTGGGGCTCAGACGGTGCCCTTCAGAGGGACTTTGATTTGGCAATGAGGAATTTCTTAGCCGGATGCCCTTCCTGACGCCAACCAATGGCTTTTTTTTTCTTTGCAAAGTTCCAAATTCTCCTCGACAGCTCCGAGAATCGAACCCGGAACTCTTGGTTAGTGTACAGTTGCACTAACCATTAAGACACGGCTCCTCTACCAAAATACTTCTTGTTGCCACCTTGGCACTGCAGTCTCCCCAACAACAGAAGAAAAAATATGCCCACAAGCACACCACTATAGACAAACCACATTAGTGGACAGTCTTACCATCACTAGTTGGTAAAACTTGCTTTTCCAATGTATTCACCCGTTTCAGCTTTCTTGTATCAAAGCTGCTCACTTCAGATACATCAGGCAATTGTTCTGGTCTTAATTCTTCCATTAATGTGTGTTGTGTTGGAAGGGGATTCTTAACTTCCGTATCAACATGCTTTAGTCTAGAGTGATCAAATGTCTTTACTTCAACCCTTGCATCAGCAGATTCCTCTTTGATCACTGCAAATAATCAACCAATTAAAAACATTTTGCATGTATTTCATCAAATTACACTTTGCTCTGAACTGGTGTTATGCGTGTGTGACATGCACAGTTGCACTGACAGGTGTGAATGCTTTTATGTGTCTGTGTCTTCCAAAACCAATACATGTTACAATGCTATTCAAACCAAAACAAAACAAAACAAAACAAACTGCATCATCAATATACCTTCTTTTACTTAACCCACTC
>RDPX01000262.1:526488-556932 GCA_003991215.1 Morbakka virulenta
TACATATTGGGGGGGGGGGGAGGCGTTACTGTGGGCTTCAGATATTCACTTGTTCGGCGGAGGATGATTTCCCGTTTCATGCGGCCGGATCGAGCTTACCGGGGTGGTCCTATAAGCTGCCTCCAACAGCTTACACAACAACAACAACAACACAACGTGATTTTTCCTTTCCAACAACCAACTGAATAGTTTACAGTCATTGTTTTTGTCAAACTATTATTATCCTGTGGGGAGTACAAATCTTTGAAATGCTGATAAATTTAAGCACAAATATGTTATCTGTGAGCCTCTTTAATTTTCTTGTATACACTTGCATATAGATGTGATGTTTTATGCGAGACTTTAAAACCTTAATCGTCTTATACGTTTCTCAGAGTGCAACTAAGATTCTCCTCTACAATCTTTTAAAAAGGTTTTGCAAGAAATTGATAGGCAAATTGTACAAAATTGTAAGATTCGCAATTTGTACCTCATGCTGCTTATATATTTTTTCCCCCTAGTTTTAACGTCATTTTCCCCCAGCAATTGGGGCTCAGACGGTGCCCTTCAGAGGGAATTTGATTTGGCAATGAGGAATTTCTTGGCCGGATGCCCTTCCTGACGCCAACCAATGGCTTTTTTTTCTTTGCAAAGTTCCAAATTTTCCTCGACAGCTCCGAGAATCGAACCCGGAACTCTTGGTTAGTGTACAGTTGCACTAACCATTAAGCCACGGCTCCTCTACCAAAATACTTCTTGTTGCCACCTTGGCACTGCAGTTTCCCCAACAACAGAAGAAAAAATATGCCCACAAGCACACCACTATAGACAAACCACATTAGTGGACAGTCTTACCATCACTAGTTGGTAAAACTTGCTTTTCCAATGTTTTCACCCGTTTCAGCTTTCTTGTATCAAAGCTGCTCACTTCAGATACATCAGGCAATTGTTTTGCCCTTAATTCTTCCATTAATGTGTGTTGTGTTGGAAGGGGATTCTTACCATCCGTATCAACACGCTTATACAGTAAACGGAATAATTATAAAGAATTTTTGAAAACATAATTTGATAAGGAAAAATTGGAAAAGCATTTGACTATTAAGAATACCAAGCCTAATCTTTTATATTTTGGCTGAAAATGTTTTCCATGACAATTTTCTATACTCAGACGTCAAAAAGCAATATTTTTGTTCCGTGTACATCAAGTTACTCTGTACATATCGGGCTTCCACTTGATTAAAAAGATCAGATATCAAAGTCAGATTCCCATTCCTGTGGTCTTACTGCAGAATTTGTTTTTAACACGCGAGGAATTGTTTTGTCATCTAAAAATGGTCTTTTTGCCTCACTTTTAATATGAATTCATTGAATTTAAGTATCGGTATCGGTACACTGTACCTATAACGAACCCCCTTTAGATGGAGATACAAAATACATACTTTTTATTCGGCTATAAGTCTTGTACTGTATAACTACTGCAGTAAAAAATTCGAGATAAAACATTTGGAAGTTCTTACCAAAACCATGCTTGCCTTCCACTTAAGAGATATTAGAGACTTTTTAGTTTCAAAGATATTGCTTCCCCTTTGTAGACAAAAAGAATTCGTATATGGTCTTAGGTTGTTTCAGTCAGACAAAAAGTAGTGAGCTGCTTTTTCTCCTCGCTTAGTCTTTTTCATAGATAATATTCTCCCTCATTTTTTATCGATCTCACGCCTTGGTTCAGATGAGTGGCAGAGACAATCTTTTAATTACTAAAAGCATAATTTCAATAGTGATTTTTAAGTTCTTTATCACGTAACCTGTATCTAAGTGTGGACAAAATAAGTTTTCATAACATTAAAATTTTCAGCTTTTAAATTAAAACTGGAAATGGAAAGATAACATTTAAAAATTAATTTATTTGGTATGTTTTCAGTAACTTGGACGTATGGGTGACATGTCACCAAATAAAATCTGTTTGCAATGACACGCTTCTTTATGTACTAATCACGAACAATTATTTACCCCTTTCTTTTGTAAAGCTGTATTTGTAACAACAACACACGTTTGAAATTGACTTATATTCGTTTGTGTTGCAGGTACGCTCAGAGATTATAGCAACTTATGCACTGTGTGGATTTTCTAATATTGGATCTCTTGGTATCCAACTGGGTGGTATAGGCGCTTTAGCTCCTTCCAGGAGAGGTGATCTGGCCAGTATTGCGAAAAGAGCATTGTTCGCTGGGAGTATCGCATGCTTTACAACAGCATGTATTGCAGGTATATATATATATATATATATATCGTAATAATAAGTTGCACAAATGAAAAGTCTATGCAGTACCAGTTTTTACATCTTTTCAAGAAATACAAGCTACATTTACCATAAATATATGCACACACAGTGTAAGGATTTCTATATTACGTTGCAACAAACATAGAAAAAAGTATTTGAAACTTTATTTTATTATTTATTTTGCATTCGTTTTTGGAACAACACGCAAAACTAGGTAAGGCCATTCAAGCCACACAGAGAGCCAAGATCTTTTGCAGTTTTACTACGGTACATTCGCAATTGTATGACGATAGAAAACTGCATGGTACAAACTAATCAAGGCAGAAAGTATACTACAGTCAAATCTAAAGTATAAATTCCTAGTTTTTGTACAAGTTGGTGGTGTAACTATTTGTCTGGGTGTTTGGTATTGTGTCTGAAGCAAGCACGTTTCTATTTAGCAAAGAGTCACATACAGAATGAAAACATGATTACACGTACTTACATAAGTGAGACCTTATTTATTTGCACTTGAATCTGTATTTATGTCGTACCTTTGTAAAAAATATACGTAATGAAGAACACAAGGCAAAGATATGAATCCAACATTTATTTTGAGACTGAAAAACAGGTAAAAAAGACGGCATGAAAAATGGTTCTATCTATACGAAAATAAATTATCACCTCCACTTCCCCTACCGGAAAAAGAAGGATTAATGGAAATTGTAAACATTTTAGAATTGCTTGGGAAAAAATGGCAAAAATATGACTTCGGCATTCTGAAAAGACAGAAACCAAGAAATGTTTTGCTAAACAATATGTTTCTGGTCATATGGTTTATGAGGCTGTCTCTTACTAGTGTCTCCATGATTTTACAAACTATACTTGTTAAACTAATAGGCCTGTAGTTTGATGCCAGTTTTTTTGCTCCCTTTTTAAATATGGCTTAAATGTTGGCATCCTTCCATGCAGATGCAATGTGCTAGTATACATTGATGTGCAAAATATCATAGCTAGGGGGAGAGATATGGCTGATTTGATCTCATTTAAGACCCGAGGGTGGACCCCATCAGGTCCACATGACTTGGGATGTTTTAATCATGTTTAGGATTTTCAGCACTTTTTTAGCATGAAAGTCAATGTTCCTTAATGCATCAACAGGCTTGGGAGGAACATGCGGTGGCTCCCCTGGGGGCTGTTGTGTGACAACTGAAGCAAAGAAGGTAGGCAAGGTTTCAGCTTTTTCAAGGTCATTTTCAATGAGTCTGCCATCATCAGTCATTTCTAGTGGTGCTACACCAGACTTTGCTTTGGTTTTGTTTGATGCATACTGCCAGACTTTTTTTGGCTGATGCTTAACTTGCTTGGCTATACTTTTCTCATAATTTTTTTTTGTTGCTTTCATGGATTTCACTTTATTTCTTTGCCAGTTAAACAGTCTTCTATTTTCTTCAGATTCATTCTCAAGAAATCTTTTGGGCTACAATGCTTTAAATTAGAGACCATGTCTTGTTCATTTGTGAGGATGAGATCAAGGATGTTTGGTGTCTGTCCATATCTGAAACGGGTTGGTCTGGTGATATGCTGATACATGTGACTCTGATACACTCAATGAATTTAAAAGAATTGCTAGATTCACTTTTTGACGAGGTCCATGTCATCCAGTTCAGCTCAGGATAATTAAAATCTCCCATCAGCAAAATATGGCTAAACTTCATGTTTGTAACAGATTTTAAAAGTTTTAGTAGCACGTTATTGTTCTCATTTGTTCCACTGTCACTTCTATTTATACATCCTAATAGTAGCTTATCTGTTCTTCAGAGTTTAGTCTCTATAAAAACGCATTCATCATATTCTCTCATACTTTTCATATCTGAGTCGCTCATATTCAATGACGTGTGTGTATACAATAGTCACTCGATGTGAAATCACTCAATGTTACATCATAGTGTTTGGCTTTGACTTCAGTAATAGCTACAATCATGGGTTTTTTAATGTCAATCACAGATTTTAACTCAGACATTTTATTGGTCTGTGTGTCAGCATTTGTATAAAGGGATATAATAGTTGTGGATGGTTTCACTGCTTGAGGTTTCTTCCTTCTTCTTGGTGTACTATTTACAGTTTGTGAGTTGACTGTGCTATTTACAGGTAGTTTTGAGGTTAGATTTAATGCTGCTTCTTCAGTTTCGCAATTCCCCTGTTCCGGAAGTGTACAGACCCTGTAGATGAAGGAACCCTCTTCATTTTTCTGTCTCTCTTCAGCTCCCTTAAATAATTTTGAAAGTTCATCTCTTTGTAACTGTGTTTGATCTACCAGTTCATCATTGTGTTCTTTTATGGTATCAGTAACAGCAGACCGAATGTTTTGGTCAGATGATGCTCTGGGCGAGATTCTAGATACAGTGGCACTGGCTTGATCTTTCAAATGGTCATCCATTTTCTTGTCAATAGATGTTTCTGCACTTGCAATTTTGGTATCAATGACTTTTTCTACCTCAGGTAAGTTGATCATATCTTTGATATTCTTATCAATGGCTGAGTTCACTTCAGTAATTGTGGCTTTGAATTTTAGCTCATTTTCATGGTTCTATTTTGTTTTCATACTTCTAAATTTTCATCTCAAGTTTGCTCATGTAAGCTGCACGCCACTTTTCTATGTTCTTTTCCATTGTGATACACCTTGCCACTTTTTCTCTGCATTCAGAGCTACAGACCCAAAAGGCTCCTGCAACATTGCCAAGACAGTTGAAGTGTGTTTTTGGAATCTTTTTATAAACGAATTGGTGGAAATAATCACATTCTACAGTTTCCACGTTGTCTTTCTCATACGACTTTATGACATTTCAAACATTTCCACTTAGCTGGTATATCATCTTCATGTTCAGTGTTGTTGTCACCAACCACTGTGGCTTCACTAGGGGAACACTCTGACATGGCCGCCATGTTGTTTTCTCTGTTGGCTCCACTTCAGCACTGTTTTTTTGGTGTTTAGAACCTGGAAGACGTCTTCTTCTACCTACGTTTCTTCCAGGACCTCTGCTTCACCAGTAAGTGTATTGTCGGGAAGAATCGATCTCATTAAATCGTAAAACTCAATCACTCAACAATGTCAATAACAAGCCACAGTGTGTCTAAATCTATCTAAATCCACAATGTAATATTGGATTCAAGAGTTGGACGGTAACGAAACCAGTTATTCTTTTTATAATTTTAACCGTTTCAACATTAGGCATCGGCTGGACCCTGTGTCCAACAAAAAGTTTAGTGTGTGGGCTTAATAAGTCATTAAAGTCACTAAATTACCTCAGTCGGATTTCTTTTGCTAATTCTGATAATTCGTCGGAAAGGCCATGTAGAAATACTGTTTCCTTGATTTCTTCTCGAAATCGAATCGGATTATCAGAAAAGTTAAGTCTTCAGACTTAACTTTTCGAGGACTTCCAGCCGTTTTTGCTCCAGCACTTCCAAAGCATATCGTTTCTTCAGCAGCGTACACAACTCACCGTATGTATCAGTCTGTACATCGTATTCTTGTCGCACTACTCGGATTACTTGGCTTTCTGTACCTCAGGAGTAAATTCCTTTTCTCTGTGACCCGCGTAGCGCCCGTGGCTTGTAAAAAGACCTCAAAAGCATTAAGAAAATCGCGGGCATCGGTTACTCCGTCGTAGGCGACGGGCTTGTTGTAATTTCCACAGAGTCATCGATTCCGTGGCCATGGTTTCTTTTCTTTTTTTGAGTATCCAGACTCAAGTTCTGGTCCACTCTGTTACTTAGCGATGAGGAAAACTCAAGCTTGCGGGGAAAAAGCACACGGTGGTTTCTATACGACACCTGAACACGAGATGTGTCTATTATCTTGACTGTTACACAAGTCTCTCAAACAAGATATTTGATCCATATTTATAGGTACTTACAATTTCTAAATATTAGCTATGACATCACTTTTCACCAAGTGATTCTGCTTATCAAAGGTGGCCAGATGGCCCAAAACGTTAAGATTACAACATATCAAACAATTACTTTGGACGTGGGACACTGACATTCGTGTATGTGGCAATACGTAGCTATGCAACTACAACACTATTGTTTCCCTTTGCCCGAATCACAGCAATACACGTCAGACAGAAAAGAGATCATTGGTATGCCCCTTCTACATTACAAAGTTGCCATTATATTAATTTCCATTGACTCAGACATTGTACATGCTACCTTTTAACAATCCATCACCGTCAGTTTTGACATTAGCAACAAGTGTGGTACTTCTTGTTGTGTCATTTCTACCCTGAAACCTTGAAATACCTGGTTGACATCTGGCAGAGTTTAGTCTGTCTGATTGAGGTGGAAAAAGTTAGCTTTGGTTTGGAACCTTTCTAGAGATGGTGCCTCGATAAAAAAGTGTCAGTACCAGCTTATCACAACCCCTCTTTCACGAGGTCAATAAATGATAGGCAGTGTCTGTTGTTGCTGTTTAATACCACCCCATAATCACAGGGCATAATTAATAAGCTTAATAATGGTCTGGGTCTAGATGATGGTTTTAGACATCCAATTACATTTTTCCTGAAACAAGACCAATCAAATTAATGTTTCCCGGTACACAGCAGACCTTTTGTGGTCTGGGGGTGTGAAGAATCTCTGAACCAAAAACTGGCTTCATATCCATGAGTATAGACTTGTGGTGTAGTAGTATGGGCTCCACACAGAGCTGCAAGTGCCAGTTATCTTCAAAAAATACTCACTCCTTAGCTTTCAGTAATGTCAGAGGTCTTTGTTCCAGTTTTTCTTTTATAAAAGCTTACCTTCATTCTGACTAGCCTCATATTCTTCTATTTTCTGAGGCAAGCCTCAATAACAGTGTTAGTCATAGTGATCTTCATGATAAAGGCTATTTACCTTTGTTTAAACTAAACTACTACTCATCTCCACGGTCTTGCAATCTATGCTCAATGGAACCTTCAACCTGTTATATGTATATGCAAAAAAACTTGAATCTAAGGATGAGCCTTTAATATGTTTTGTGTTGTCTCTTCTTCAGGCCCTTTGTCACCTATTGTTCTTGTATCAATCTCCCCATTTGATTCTTGCTTAGTTATCAAAACAGTATCACAGTCCACATAAGGCCTTGGAGAAGTATCACACTCCTAACATCTTTGTCTTTGGTGACTTCAATGCTTATTACATATCCTGATTGTGTCATTCTAAAAGGACCAACAGACCTGACAAAGTAATTTACAACTTCACTGTTACTTTGTCAGGTCTGCCAGGTCTTTACAACTTCACTGTACAGCTTGTTGATTTTCAAACAAGATTTCCTGATTCAGACTTAGGAGAACCTTCTCTTTTAGATCTTATTTTCATTTCTGTTATAACATAAAACAATGGACCTTGTGCAAGAGAAATACAGAGACCTAAAAACAAAAAAATTCACAATAATTAACTGAGTTGAAAAAGGAATTTTTTGTCAAGTGCAAATAAACTCGCTTGCCGAAAGCCTAAAACTGGTCCAACCTGTGAGAACAACTCTTTCAGCTTCTCCTCTGTTGTTCATAGGGAATGTTTCCAACTACAAAAAAGAGATACAACAGGGTCATGGAAATTGTGTCTGCTGATGGTAGTTTTGATGCCGAGATAAAATTTTGTTTCCTTAAGTCATGGCGAAGTTAAAGTTGTCAAATGATTGTGTGTATATGTGTTAATCAAAAAGTCATTTTACTACGGGCCTAACAATTATGCAAGTAGTACTAAAGTTTGATGGCTTTGCACACATGTAAATAGCAGTGAAATAAAGAACAAATAGTGAAAAAGCGGTGCCACTTATGTTGTTGGCACAGAAATTTGCTAAAACTTTTTAAAAATTGTTTTCAAACACAGGACCTAAGAACTTCATACTATACAAAGTTTGCTCTGCAAGCACCCAGATATTATTCCTGTATAAAACCAACATTTTTCATGTACTGAAACTAAACTTTGAAAACAAGAATATTGCCAAAACTCTCAAAATATTTTGTCTACAAAGCATTACTAAAGAAATAAGATCTCAGAGGGTGCAGCTACAAGAAGGCAACTGTACTAACCTTTAACCACGGAAAATCTGCGTAAAAAGCTTGCTGAGAATAATAACCATACAATACAAAGGAAATGCCAAGAGCAAACAGATGCTTTAGAAATTCTCGACTTTATTGACTCAGTGGAAGCTATTGAAGTAGGATATTGATAATATTGATGATATTGTGAGTTGTAAGCTTTTTCTGAGCTACGTTTTGAGAGATACTTCTCCCATTATCAGGCTACTGAAATAATTATGTACAGCTATTTTATCATTTTATAAGGACATGCTTGGTGACAGGAATTGAGTTGTTTGATACAGTGGCATCATAACTATCTTGTGTTTGTTGTGTTTTCTTTCTGTAGTTCTTGGAGTCATATTTCTGGAAGAGAGTAAGATATACTATTAATGGGATTGCTATGCTCTAGGGAATGGGTAGTTGCTTTAATTTTTTTGTTTCACCATTTATTTCCTTATCCAGAATCTTTTTATTTTCCTAACCGACGGTGTGAACTTTTGATTAGCAGTCCTCCACTATTCCATGACTCTTCAGTGTCACCTTTTCGAATTGCTCTCCTGTGTTCTTTTCCACTTTGACCCAAGGAATGCTTTGATTCCCCAATGTAGAGGGCCGAACAACCTTTACAATGTACTTTACAAACTATATTGTTTCCCTCTTCAAGTGGCACTGGATCCTGTGGCTTTGAGAGTATTGTACAAAAAACTAGCAGGCCTAATCATAAAGAAGAAAAGAACCTCTAAGGCTAATATATCTACCCTATGTCAGGGTCATTAGTGACCAGTTAAGATGAACTATTGAACAACATAACAAGTGGTCATTTTTCACAACATCGACGCTTAGGGTAATCAAAGTATAAAAATATCTCTCAAACTGTAGCTCAGAAGCATATTGGTCATGGCAGAATAAATAACCGACATCAATAGTTGCTTTAGAGTTGTAAAGGAGATTTGTGGCTTGATTGCCAACATAAAATGTAATGGAAAAATAGAATACCAACAACAAGAATAAGTTTTTCATATAAATTTTAAGGCTTTTGTAATTCATTAAATCATTTTGATGTGGTTTAGACGTATAAGTATTCCACAGCATATAATCTCTCTTTCAAGGTTCATGCACTCTTGAAGACACTACAATCCAAAAAATGTGAAACAAAACCCTTTCTATGCGTTCATAATAATGAATGATGTGAGGAAAATATCTATATAATATGTATATACAGAATGATTTGACCTCATATCAAACAGATAATGAGGTGGCCATGAAGAGAAGAAAAAAAATCAAAGTTTGGAATACTGTATCCACCCACCCCTCATAAAAAACAAAACATGTCAGGTATGTAAAATACAATATGCGGCTACAGTGTTGAAATATGTAATAGAAGAAATTATTGGCTAAATTAATACTTCCCCCCAACAATTGGACCTTAGATCGTAATTCTTCCAGTATAAATACTAGAGCTATTCAAAGTACTACTAACCAAGAAGAAAATCACCAAGACGTTGACTATGTGAACCTCCAGAGATCCATCTTGCATTTATTTATCCTGCAACTTGTACAATTTTTTAGCAGTAGCTATGACTTGCATTGAGTCATTGTGCCATAATGAATAATTTGACCAAACAAATTGTATCATAATGGTCCAAGGTGTATGCCACAGCTATTTTCAAACTTGGTGGCTTTCATCAGGGCCATGACAGGATAAACAATATCCAAAAACTGTCTGAAAACACCACAGCCATTCTGTGTTTGTTAGTTTTGCTGTGATTTTGTTAAATGACATTTCATATGTTAAGCAGTCTCAAAACAGAAAGACTTGAGTGTGTGACCATAAAATGTCTATTGGTAATAAAATTTTATAGGTTTTTAGTCATTTAAATAACCTTTTAATTTGATTCATACCAAGCTCATCTCATTAATGACCACAGGAAACGTCTATATGCTGGTGTGACACAATGCTCCCTATAATACCCAGCAACAGAGACCAGTAACCTAGGTGTCCAGATTTGCCTGCAAGTTTACAAACAAAGAACAGTTTAAAGAGGTCAGTCTGAATTGCAGCAAATACAGAGTGGGTTGCAGGTTGTATGTGGGGCAGGGTGTATTGTAACGTAATAGGAGTAGGCGTAGACTTTTCTTGTAGAGGTGCGTGGAGCGAAAGTCTTTTTTAGAAGGGGTACTTGGGGCATTGGGTTGAAAATGATACAATGACAGTTACAAGTAAGCGTCTCTTCTTTCTTCTCTCCTATCGATACACAAAGAAACTAGGACAATCATGTGAACAACAACAACAACAACACGTTAGAGTTAGGTGTTGTTTATTTCTTAGAGGGGCACATGTTTACATCCCTGCCCCAAGTTGCTCCAAGTTAGGCTTTGATTTTCTAAGAGAGGGCTGGGGGGACGCCCTTATAGACATCACTATTCCGCCTCACCGCCCCTCACTGCCCCTCACTGTTCCTCACTGTCCCTCGTAATACTTGACTCGTGNCTCCTATCGATACACAAAGAAACTAGGACAATCATGTGAACAACAACAACAACAACACGTTAGAGTTAGGTGTTGTTTATTTCTTAGAGGGGCACATGTTAACATCCCTGCCCCAAGTTGCTCCAAGTTAGGCTTTGATTTTCTAAGAGAGGGCTGGGGGGACGCCCTTATAGACATCACTATTCCGCCTCACCGCCCCTCACTGCCCCTCACTGTTCCTCACTGTCCCTCGTAATACTTGACTCCTGAGCTTGCGCCTCCCTTCTACTCCCATGGGTAAAGGGTTGGAAACAGATGATGTACAGTATAACGTAATTGCGATCAAGAGATAGAGTCAAGTGAAGAAACTCAAAAGCATTTTCTCAATTATAACAACAACGCTGTGAAAACTGGCCAACATACGCATTTGCACTTACACTACAAAAAATATAGATAGAGGAAGTTAAGATTTACGTTACTTCCTATGTAAAAGAAGTATTGACCTTCATTCACTTAGGTAAAACCAATAACAATAGTAGTTTCTATCACAAAAGTTAAGGTGTAAAGAAATTTTACAAACAGCAGTTAGTATTTCAACATCAAATAACATGTACTTTATATTCGTTAGTATACTTGTAAGTATACTTACGAATATTATTGTACCAGCTTAGTTTGTTGAATCTCGTGTGACTCGTTTCTTTTCATCCTTATGCAGTTGTTGCCCCATGCTTAATAAATCTTTCTCTGATTGTAGTTTTCCCGGGGACTGGAAGATAGTGATACTTTTTGGGTTCTAAGTACTTTCCTACATCATATGACTTGAATATTTTTAAAGGTTAACTTTTGTCGTTTGGCTTTATCTTCTTCATTTTTTTTCTTATTTTGTTCCCTTTCCCCCTGTCATTTCTTCACGGTTCTATACACTTTGTGGCATTATGCCTTGTTTGGTTCTTAATCATTGAAACGGACCTAAATAAAACATATAAGAAACATATTTTGACACAAAGAGCTACGAAATATAGAATTGACGCCATAAAAAATCCCACCTTGAGAGGAACACCCGACGTTGTAGCGTAGCATGCTACAGTTCAGAGCAATTACAATTCCTGTTTCATGTTAAGGAGTAGCTGGTACCCAGAGTATTATGACAATAAACAGCAAGAACAAAAGTTGGAAATGAGACCAGAAGGGTGTCATTTGAAAGACTCAGAGCAGAGTATTTTTTAGGCATGTCAGATATGTTAGATGTGCTGGTGTTCCTTACCAGTATTTCCTTTTGAAGTGGAGTTTCATAACGTAAATTTTGAGATAGAATGTTTGTAGAGTTTGGAGGTAGACGTGCGAGGATGAGAAATGAGGAACACTGTTGCGATACCATGAATAGTAATAAAGTTGAAATGTAGTGAGCATTCAAATACTTTCGTCATTATAAACATTCTGTGTAGTAAGTTATAAACACCATTCGTTTCCACTTTTATCGGCACCTGTTCCTACTACAAGAATGCTGGTGATTGAACCACAGGAAATAAAAGCATTTTTGAATTTTTGACCTCCAGTAAAAATTTACTTTCTCAAAATTATATTTTGTGATATGATAGGGAAAAGTAATTTAGCTATAAAAATTTTTTACTTTTTTTGAACAGGAATCTTGTATGAGGAAGAAGCTGCAGTAACTGCAATCGCCACAACTATATCGACTATAACGAATGCCACAAGTACTGCTAGGCCATAAGAGCTGCTTGTAATGTGTTTTCAGTGATGCAAGTTGTGCCAATTTTTCTTTTTCGTAAAACTGATAATCGTAAGGTAGTTATCTTTTAGTTAATCAATAATGGAACTAGAAAAAGAGAAAAATCCGTTTAAGCCTGCTTGCATATATTTACAATGTTTAAGTAAAAATATTAATGCTTTTGCTTAATTTTTGTGTGGTCATACTTTCAAGTTCAAAATTTTGGAAGTGAATGTTGCTTTCGAATTAAATAGCGGGATTATTCGGGTCCTTTTTTTTTAGAAAATACGATACAGATATTCACCCAAATGTGTAACACGTAATCCTTAATATAATGTATTAACAAGTGCATATTAGACGAAGCTTTTTTAAGTATACGCATTAATCATATTTCATTTGTAGAAGACGGGAGATCATTTCAGTTCATTCATTACAATATTTGTATTATACTCANCCAGCTTAGTTTGTTGAATCTCGTGTGACTCGTTTCTTTTCATCCTTATGCAGTTGTTGCCCCATGCTTAATAAATCTTTCTCTGATTGTAGTTTTCCCGGGGACTGGAAGATAGTGATACTTTTTGGGTTCTAAGTACTTTCCTACATCATATGACTTGAATATTTTTAAAGGTTAACTTTTGTCGTTTGGCTTTATCTTCTTCATTTTTTTTCTTATTTTGTTCCCTTTCCCCCTGTCATTTCTTCACGGTTCTATACACTTTGTGGCATTATGCCTTGTTTGGTTCTTAATCATTGAAACGGACCTAAATAAAACATATAAGAAACATATTTTGACACAAAGAGCTACGAAATATAGAATTGACGCCATAAAAAATCCCACCTTGAGAGGAACACCCGACGTTGTAGCGTAGCATGCTACAGTTCAGAGCAATTACAATTCCTGTTTCATGTTAAGGAGTAGCTGGTACCCAGAGTATTATGACAATAAACAGCAAGAACAAAAGTTGGAAATGAGACCAGAAGGGTGTCATTTGAAAGACTCAGAGCAGAGTATTTTTTAGGCATGTCAGATATGTTAGATGTGCTGGTGTTCCTTACCAGTATTTCCTTTTGAAGTGGAGTTTCATAACGTAAATTTTGAGATAGAATGTTTGTAGAGTTTGGAGGTAGACGTGGGAGGATGAGAAATGAGGAACACTGTTGCGATACCATGAATAGTAATAAAGTTGAAATGTAGTGAGCATTCAAATACTTTCGTCATTATAAACATTCTGTGTAGTAAGTTATAAACACCATTCGTTTCCACTTTTATCGGCACCTGTTCCTACTACAAGAATGCTGGTGATTGAACCACAGGAAATAAAAGCATTTTTGAATTTTTGACCTCCAGTAAAAATTTACTTTCTCAAAATTATATTTTGTGATATGATAGGGAAAAGTAATTTAGCTATAAAAATTTTTTACTTTTTTTGAACAGGAATCTTGTATGAGGAAGAAGCTGCAGTAACTGCAATCGCCACAACTATATCGACTATAACGAATGCCACAAGTACTGCTAGGCCATAAGAGCTGCTTGTAATGTGTTTTCAGTGATGCAAGTTGTGCCAATTTTTCTTTTTCGTAAAACTGATAATCGTAAGGTAGTTATCTTTTAGTTAATCAATAATGGAACTAGAAAAAGAGAAAAATCCGTTTAAGCCTGCTTGCATATATTTACAATGTTTAAGTAAAAATATTAATGCTTTTGCTTAATTTTTGTGTGGTCATACTTTCAAGTTCAAAATTTTGGAAGTGAATGTTGCTTTCGAATTAAATAGCGGGATTATTCGGGTCCTTTTTTTTTAGAAAATACGATACAGATATTCACCCAAATGTGTAACACGTAATCCTTAATATAATGTATTAACAAGTGCATATTAGACGAAGCTTTTTTAAGTATACGCATTAATCATATTTCATTTGTAGCAGACGGGAGATCATTTCAGTTCATTCATTACAATATTTGTATTATACTCATACGCATACAACATCGCCAAGTTGCACATCATAATGGTGTGAATAGGACTTAACCTAGATCATTTATGCTAACACCCAAAAGAGCTTGATTAAAACTCGATATATAAACCAATTCTTAATTACTGCAAGGTACTGTTGGAGCTCTTTATTTTTCATACGTGTTTTAGATTGTAGATATTCTGACGTGCTAATCCGCTCAATAGGGTCATCTTCACCTAACTGTGACATTCTCACGTTAAACAAGGTTATTGCCAAGTCCTTTGTGTTTTCAATTTACCTGTATGGTGTCATGCGTTTTGTAAATGACAATGTAGCATAGAACATTGTAATTTTAGAAACCTGGTTAAAGTACACATTTTAAATGACAGCTTTTATAAATGTTAAGCATTTTTATAAAGTAGGACAAAAGCTTTTTTGATAATATGTATACATATCAGAAATTGTAGCGTAATGGCTGGGTTAAATCAGCATAAGTAACAGTACCCTTTATTTGATACTGTATCATTTTTGTGCATCTCTCCTATTCTGTGTTTTAGTCATCCATTAGTTCTCTTGCTTCGCCGAGGTGTACATTGTATACTACCCCTTCCCTCTGTTTTTAGGGGGCTACTGCAAATGATGTCGTTTTTTTCGACTTTTTGAGAACAACTTTATAGGCAGTTTTCATTCTGACTTTTTTCTCTCCAGAAGAAGTCCTCCTAGTTTTCCAGAATCACATTTCATAAAGTGTTATTTTTCAAATCTTTGCATTGGAAAGAAGTTGCTTGTTGGAAATATTAGTAATTAAATGGAAAAGTCATAGGTTTTTCTCTTTATTTTCATCTCCTTGTTTGTTTCTGAGAGAAAGGATTGTGTCGCTGAAAACCTCTTGAACTGATGTTATAAAAAGGAAGAATGAGTCTTGTTTCTTTAATAACCCTTCTAATTTTTAGTGTTTAATGTTAGAGGAACTCACTTAAAAGATAGTTGTAACACCTGTAGTCAGTGGGACTCATGCAATAAAAATTCAGTAGTCTCTTTGTTAGTGACTTATTTGCGCATATGACAGAAAAGATAATTTATGATATCATTTAGTTTCTGGTTCGTTGTACCTCACAACTGAACTTTTTGGACAATTGTAGTAACGATTAAATTGAGGTTAACTTTTCATTGACTACAACTCCTTGAAGTCCAATATTTTTACTTAGCATCTTTGGAAATCCATTCTACTACAAAAGCAGTGTAAAAGAATGAGCAAATGTTGCCCCACTGAAATCACTGTGAGGGCCTCAGAGAAGCAGTTGCCCTTCGTATTGGGATTCAAGGTCGTCTAATTGGCCAATCCCACTGCCCTGGGCAGTCATGGTGTGCGTAACTGAGTTTCAACGTGAATACTCAACGACAAATTATCTACGAACCCCTTAAGAAAAATGGGACAAAAAAAGAAAACTAAAAAATATTTTAAACTTAAAGCGCCCAAACGTAATCATGAAATTTTGAATAACACATACTTGGAGAGGGGTTGGAATCATTCAGAAAGCGATAACTGTGTGTGCAACAAACTGGATCCAAAACAGTGCCTATAACTACCATGGCTGCATACTCTGCCAACTGAGCTATTGGTACTGGTTCGAAACTCGATCATTTTGCAGAAAGATATTCTGTTATGATATTGTCCAGTCTGCTCGAGGACTGCATGTCATATTTTTATCTGTCAGTTGTTATCTGCTTTCTTCGTTGATTGAGTTTTTGTACCTTAATACTAAAGCTTTTGCCTTGCCGTGGACTTAGCTACCTTTCGTAGGGCTATGAATATCTTTAATTTGAAAACCTTTTATTCTTACAAATTCTAGAGGTAAAGCTTAACTCCCATCTCACTTGCGTAGCTTTTGCAGTGCTGTAGGAGCATCTACTTACAAAGACCACTGTAATATTTCTTGCGAAGCGTGCTAGTTATTTTTTGCCTTCTCTCTGTTTGCGCATGTTATAAAATAAGCTGAACTTTAAATTTCTTTTAACCTAGATCAGTGGTCCCAAACCCGAAATCAATGTGCTTTGATCTGGTTAAAAACTTTAACGACGACATTCAATACGCTGGTCCAGGTGAGATTTTTCACCTTCCCAGTCTCCTCCTTTAAATGAAACAATACATAGTTACTCTCAGGTCCAACCTCCTTAATTCGAACAATGAAACCAGACAGTTGTCTGCTCTTGACCCCGTCTGTGCATGTGCCGACACAAAATGACCATCTTTTTTTGTCATGATATATAACCATTTGAACTGTTCTATTCATGTGATGTTAGTTGGCAAATAAAGTACACATAACAAATCCTTTGTGCTTCCATGTTTTTGTTTCAAAGTACTACAGGGGCTTTTTTTTACTTCAGAATGCTTGGTGGTTAAGTGACGAAGCAGTTTTGAAGGTTTCATTGTCTCATTAGAGAGCTGGTCGTCGCAAACTATGCAGAGCGAAGTTAGTGTGTGGGAATCACATGTCGGGTTTAATCCATATTTCAAGTAGGAGTTATGGCCTTCACCTCTGCGACCTTTCTGTGGAGTACATGATTGATTTACTCAAGATTTATACGAAGGATAGACTACCTGTTACTGTTAGTCATATACCTAAACCAAGTGAAATATTCAAGTAGCCTCATTTATCTGGTGTATCGATACCTAACGTTGATTCAGATATAGGACTTATGATAAGCAATAATATACCGGATCCGTACACTCTATTTGAAATAGCTTCAGTACGGAGTGGATCGCCACATGCTGCTAAGACAAGGCTCGGGTGGATTGCGTGAAACAACGTTAGAAATCATAAATCTTCGTTTGATCTGAATCAAGTACAGCATGCTCAGAATCAGTTAGACCGGCCAGTCAGGGAGTCAATCAACTCTAACTTTCCAGAGCCCATCATTTACGATAAAAAGGAAAACTCTGTTGACGATGAAAACTTTCTTCTGCAAGTGAACAATTTATTACATTTTGGAAATGGTCATTGCAGCATAGCATTACCATTTTGTGATAGGAATGTGGTGTTGCCAGACAATTCCATACAAGGAACACAGCTCCTTAAAAGTTTAAACGGGAAGTTTGTCAGAAATCCAAAGTTTAAAGAGGATTATAAAGTCTTCATTGACAAACTAGTCAGTAAAGGTTATGCAGAGCAGGTTACCAGTGATAAGATAAGAACGGAATGATGGTAGAGTGTGGTACATACTCCACCGTGGAATTTACCACCCAAAGAAACCAAACAAAATTTGGGTCGTGTTTGATTGTTTAGCATCGTATATGGAAGTATTGTTGAATAGTCAACTTTTGCAAGACCAGACATTTCTAACAATCTCCTTGAATTTGCTGGAGTTTCTGTTTCTTTGTTGTTGAAGGGTTTCCCTGTCTCTTCACAGGGGTTTTCCCCTTCCCAAGGAAATTCCCAAACGACGCCTGTTTTCTACTCAATTCTGCTAATTTGTGGTGACCAAGATGTAACGTGGAAAATAAAAGGGTTGGAGACCACTGGCCTAGATGACCGGATTAGGGTCGCACGTAAGAACATGGAGCTTTTTGTTTAGTTGTCAGGCTGCGTAGATGATTTTGGTGAATGGCCTATTCCTTTATCCCTTTTTTGGTTTTGAATAAAAAAAAAGTTTTGTTGAACAAAAGTAAATTATATCAAATTTCAACTTCAAAGTTATAATATTGATTGGTAAAGAAGAAGGAATTTCTAAAGATGCCCTGCAGTTGTTTATTATAAAAACCAGCCGGAATTTCTTCACAGGAGGAAGAAAAACTTGGCAACACACTAATTCATTTGAACATAGTTGGCTGCAGCCTCGATCTCGGGATCGAGGCTAGGGGAAACACAATTTGCATTGATAAACGCTTTTAATTGCTTCTGCAGAGGAGAGGGAGCAGAAATTTCTGGAACAGTGGTACAAGCATGGAGAGGATGAACACCAATGAATTGAGAGGGGAATTTTGCCAAACGAAGAACTTCCCAGTGAAAGTGGGAAGAATTGGATAGTATGGAAGACCCTGAATCGAATCGGAACCGAAATTGGGAGATGCATGGCACCACTCAAGAAGTGTGGCTTTATTACAACAGATACCTACAGCTATGGATCGGTGCAAACAATGCCTCGCCTTATAAACTGTTCCACTGCACCCGGCTGCCAACCAGCTGTCCTGGCACACCCCTCAGCGGAGGCTTTGAATTGCGCATTTTTCTGGAGTACAAGAGTCCAGCAGGACAAGAACAAGAAGAAGAAAAATTGTTTCGGTGGTGTGGAGTCCATTGCTGTTTTGTTTTTTTCACAATTTTGCATCAATTTTCAACGTTTATACTGGACTATTTATTCTTTCACCTTTGGACAGTTTTTTTAGAAGCACTTATCAAGCACAAAGCTTTGATATTAACAATAGTTTATGGAAAGTGTTCAGTTCTTTACTGTACCAATAGTCTTCACACATTGAAGAAATTGGGAAAACAAGTGAACACCATCCCAGGCAAAAAAAGAGGGATTGTCCATGCCCAACACCAATCATTTTTCACTGCTTTTCAAATATTCGGATGTACTCGAGTGTACTTATTGTACTTGGGATTTTTATTTTGTGAATTCTAAATAACAAAAAAAACATTATTCGTTTTTATGTCAAAGCTTCCAAAGAAAACCAGGTATGATACTCTCTTTAAAATACCACGTAAATTGTACAGCTGGAATCAAGCAGCCTGCCCAAAATATTAGTGGCTGCCCAAAAATTGATATGCAAGCTGATATGATGATTGTAACCAAAGCAGTATGACCTGTCAAGGAAAACTAACATTGAGGTACCGAAAGAAACTGGATTGTATGACATTTATTGAGTTTGTTATTAACGTTATAGCCAATGTATTACTCCATGAAATAGTTGCACAAAGGATTGCACAGTTTTCTTGACAACAAAACGAGTATTGGTAATATGTGCTGGAAATGCAGTTTCATGGTCTGTCCAGATCTTCAACGTAAGCTATTAAAACCAGGTTAGTCTAACCCCAGTTTTCCCTGAGCCGCCATAATCACCATCCCAGTAAAGTGTTTCATGCTACTATTTTTTACTTTAAACATGTTTTTTGAGGTACACTTACTCAAATACAGTAAAATTTTGTTACTGCAGGTTCTGCGGACCGCTAGAATGGAAATTCATTGAAAAACATCCGTGCTTGATGTAACTGTATAATTATAGACTTCAGTTTAGATTACATAATGACCCATTTTTTATTACTCACACATTGTAATACAGCCAATAAAATTTCAAAAACTGCAGCAACTACTACACAATTATCAAAGATGACAGACAGACACTACTCCAAGCAATACGTCGTCCAATATGACACACAATGCATCAACCTAGCCAAATATATAACAGAAATGTTAATCCAAAAATATGGATGTTTATACTCTCAGAATTCAAACCAAGAAAATACAGCTTTCGAGTCCATTAATATGCATATTTTCGGATTAACATTTATCTTATATTTTTTGAAATTGTCATCAGAAAAATGTTTCTAGTCAGACGTACTTACTGTTTTCTATTTCTACATTAAAGGTCAAATCAGTAAGTTGGAGGTTCTTTAGCTCCATTTTACAAGGTTCTTTAAGAATACGATTTCTATCCTACTTTCATTAAAAACTTCCATTGGAAATACCGGTACGCAATAAAAATTAAAGAAAACGTAATTGAAGAGGAGTACCTAAACACCTACACAAACACACAAACAGCTCTGTTGCCATAACGAGCAATATAGGTACGACATTATTGACTAAAGAAGAGCACAACCAAAGATGAAAAAAGCCTTCGAACAGATCCTGAATCAACCACCACCAGATGCTGAGTTCAACTGAACAGAGATTCCGCCAATGGAGTTGTTGGATGTAGACATGAGCAAGATTACAAGAGCGGAGGTGAAGGCGGCAATCAAGAGTTTGAAGAACAACAAAGCATCAGGCATTGATGGTGCCTTGTGATCTTCTCTTCTCTCCTCTCAGTGGAGAGGAGAGAAGAGAAGAGACTTTACGATCTGGAATTTGCGGACGATATTGTACTAATTGCTGAGAGCACGGAAATGTGCCAAGCCATGACAACAAGACGTGAAGAACATGATCTCAAAATAGGTTTTTGCATTAGTTAACAGAAAACCAAAATCCTAAAGACGGAAAAATGATGTTCGTGCAATAGAAGTAAGTGTAACACCGATACAGGAAGTTAGAAAGTTTCAATACTTAGGTAGCTACATCTCCACAGATTTCCAAAGTCAACATCTAACGTGGGATGATGCTATTAACCTTGCACCTGATCGTGACCCCTGGCGCTGACTCGCTGCCATATGTCCTGTCCAGGACGGGAGGATCTATGATATAAGGTAAGGTCTTGTTTTTGCTGGTTGATTGGCTATTGTTTTTTGTTGCATTATCTCCCTTCCTAATGTTACGATGGCGTCTTATTCAATTTCCCATTTCGACTTTTTCCTTTCTTCCATCAAGACATTAAAGCAAAAAGAAAACCTTACCTTATATCGTAGATCCTCCCGTCCTGGTATCTGATATTATGCTTTGTTTCCCTTTTCCTAAAATGTGGCTCATAATTTAGATTCCCAGCTCTATCTTGTTTCTTATTGTTTGTAGTGAGATTTGATCGTGCATAGTGCATGGGCATGATCACTTTTAATATCTACACCTGCGTATGCTATGGGTTGTTTGACTGCACTTCTGAATTTCTTGGTGATTGTTTTATGGTTACTTTTGTTCCCCACATTCTTACCTGGGCTTCTTCATGCAAATTTCTAGTATTGGTAATAGCAAAGTTGTTTGAGGTACCCCAAGCTGTCGATTCTCCTCATTCATTCTTAATCCCAAGACCGCGTAAGTCAACTGTATCACCTATCCTCTCTTCACCTACATTTGCCTTCATATTTCCCATTACCTTGATGATTTCTTAGGACTTGCATCGTATTTGTTCAAAAACATTGTAAAATTTGGCTAGCTTTTTCTCACTCCCTGTTGTTGGTAGATATAACTGAATTATTGATATATTGAATGGGATAGACTGCACTTTGACTAGTGAACCTTTATCGGTTTTCCCCAGAGACCTACAAAAAGTTAGCTGTTTTTCATCTAGTATGATTCCAACTCCCTTTTTATCATTTTGTATCCCATAGTACATCATCGTTATTTCGTAGGGAAAAATTTTTTGTTGTCTTTCCATCTTGCTTCGCTGATTTCGAAAACGTTAGTTTTTAGCCTCTTCTATACTTTCTTGAGATTTTTTAACCTTTACGGCCGATACAATGTTTTAACATCTTAAGTAATGATTACACAATGTGACAAATTTTCAAAAATGTTTTGTCTTCAAGAAGAAATATATATTTTTGGAATCGTCTTGACGAGTAGAATACGAAAATCACATTTAAAAGTTGATTCGAATGTTCTTGTAAAAAAATTTTGACTGCCCTTTTAGGTGAAAAATTCGCCACCAGAAGTACTATTTATTGATATACTCCACTCTCCTCGCACTTTTAGTAGCCGTAGTGTATTTTTAATTTAAACTGCTATTGATAAGCTTCACAAAGATACACTGTTGGCCAAATTTATTATCCTTTTGATGTTTTACGCGCTTTGATTTTCTAGAGATTTCGATTGGAAAGTCTACAAAGACTGTGTTGAAATGTCACAATGGGAAAATTGAGCAAATAGCTTAATCACACCGGAGCTGACGAAATGTCTGTTTACATTGGATATGAATCGGGCTGAATGTAAAGGAGTAATTAATATCACAAGCCAAGCATCACAATTGAAAAGAACTTTTATGCTTTGTTCTTCTGTGTATAATCAAGATAGGCAACTATTATGTCGTAGAGAAGCACAAACAAACTGACTTAAAATAGTTGGTCTCTGTTAAAACTTCATTCTCAATCAGAAAATGGCTAGTCGTTGTTGCAAAAAGCCTGTTGATGCATTTTGCTATATTTGTGGAGAGTTTATGAGAGTTAGAAGTAGAAAGTATTTTTTGAGTAGTTGTGAAGATTTATGTAAGGCGTATAAGGTCTATTTCGGGATTGCTGTCGGAGATCAGGATAAGTCATGGGCACCACACTACGCATGCCAAACTTGCACTCGAACTCTTGAAGGTAAGAAATTTTCAATAAAGTCAAGTTGTTGCATGAATCAAATAGAAATGTTTTTCTTCAAAATCTATAAATGCTTCCAATTTTTATTGCACGTTAAAATTTTTCTGCCAAGACAACAATACATTAGAATCGTAATCTACAGCTCCCGCTAATTCAGAATGTCAATCTTATATATTAAAATGTTCAAAGAACAAACAATAGCCTTCATGTCTCATTATAATTTCCCTGTATCAAAACGTAATTAACTTTCAGGCTGGTCAAAAGGAGAAAAACGAAAGATGAAGTTTGCTATCCCAAGAATTTGGAGAGAACCAAGAGACCACCTGGAAGACTGCTATTTTTGTATGATAGATGTCTCTACATTGAGGAAAGATCGAACTACAGTCAAGTATCCTAACATTCCATCTTCAATTGCTCCTGTGCCACACTCAGATTCTCTTCCTGTACCAGTTCCTGAGATGGACCCTACAGCGGCTTCTTCTTCATCCAGTAGCAGCTCAGCGAGTGCTGAATATGACGAGAAACTGGATCCACAGTATGGTGATAAGACTCCATATTTTCCTAATCAGAATGACATGAATGATTTAATTCGTGATTTAGGATTGACCAAGTCGAACGCAGAGCTGCTGACATCCAGACTGAAGCAATGGAACCTTATTCAAGAAGGTATCAAGGTAACAGACCAAAGAAAAAGACATTTGTCGTACGCACAGTTTTTTAATATGTCTAATGGTATATGTTATTGTACTAATATTGAAGGTCTCTTTGAGGCTTTGAAGTTACAGTTAGATATATCTCAATGGCGTCTATTTATTGATAGTTCGAGTAGAAGTTTGAAAGCTGTATTGCTCCATAATGGTAGTGAGTATCCATCTTTACCTCTAGCGCACTCAGTTGTACACAAAGAAACCTATGAGAGTGTGAAACTTTTGCTAAACATGTTGAAGTATGATAAATATGGTTGGGATGTAATAGGAGACTTCAAGATGATAGCATTTCTTATGGGTTTGCAAGGAGGTTTCACGAAACACCCTTGCTACATGTGTTTGTGGGATAGCAGGGATACACAGCGACACTACAGTGGTCATCTTTGGCCTGCAAGAGAGGGCTTCACTGTTGGAAAGGAAAATGTAAAATGGGAACCGCTAATACCGCAATCACGGGTTTTGCTGCCCCCTCTTCACATAAAGCTAGGCTTAATGAAGCAATTTGTCAAGGCCTTGGATAAAGGTTCTAGGGCTTTCCAATTCCTAAAAACCGTATTCCCTTCACTTTCAGTAGTCAAAATTGAAGCAGGAGTTTTTGTCGGACCCCAGGTGCGACTCTTACTAGAGTCAAATCAATTCCCAACTCTTCTAAATCGAGTCGAAAAGGCTGCCTGGAAAAGCTTTGGCTTAGTGGTTAATGGGTTCCTTGGTAATAATAGGGCAAGAAACTACATTGCAATTGTAAAAACAATGATAAAAAATTATGCAGACATGGGATGTAGAATGTCCTTAAAGCTACATATGCTGGATTCCCACCTTCCAAACTTTAAAGACAATCTTGGAAAATATTCAGAGGAGCAGGGGGAGAGGTTCCATCAGGATATAATGGATTTTGAGCGCAGATATCAGGGACAATATGATAGCACTATGATGGGTGACTACATTTGGAGCTTAGTTAGGGATAGCGGCCTTGAATATAAACGAAAGTCACGAAAAACGGCACACTTTTGAGAAATACTTACCCAGCTAGCTTTTCATTTGTTTTTTGTGTAAAATGTAGAGATAGGCAAAATACAAATCATCGTTTTTTCCTGCTTGTCTTCAATTTCTATCATTGCTCTAACATTATACATGTGTGAGCTATCTTATCCAAGTTTATTTGTATTAATATTTTCAATGAGAATAGGGGCGTTCTACTTTCTTTCATTCGAACATTAATTTTGTTTTGGAACGTGTCCTTGATTCCTGCAGCTAATAGTGTTGCCTAAATGTTGAATGTCTTCATTTTACCAATTTAATTTGTTTCACTTCTTCTCTTTGATTTGAATATCATTACAGTTATTGCTTATTTGTACTTTGCTTGCAACACAGATATCAACCTGTGCTGAAATAAATTCTTTCACATTAATTTTATTCTAAAAAAATGTAAAAATCGTGACTCCGTGAAAAATTTGTGAATACTAAGTATAGCATGATAAAAATTAGTACAAATTTCCATGAAGTTAACTATCATTGGAGATAAAAGCAATGTAAAAGGGAATTTTACTGCTTTTTATTTAATTTAAAAACAATTTTATTACTTTTGGATCAGAAAAAAGCGTAAAGATCGATTTACAATTGAATCAGTAAAACTGTAAATACCATTTATATGCAATTTTTCGGAAAATTAAAAAAAAAAATCGTAATTTCTTTCAGAACATTCTGCTTGCAATAAAACTTTATATTTGGGGGTTTCTAAGCACGAGGAATACGATGAGAGTGGTCTCGTCTTGAAGACAAGATATGTGTTACATGGTGTTATTCATAGTTCTTTTTACCGCGGATGAACTGAATTCTGTTGGACGATAACTTAACGGTCAGGTCTCTCCTATTGCCCATAAGGTTCCCAACCGCCGGGGATATTGCTACTGTAAAGTGGTAGTAATTACAGTACCAACATACAAAAATTCATGCTTTCTTTCAAAGCGTCAATAATGGTTCTTGCTGTGCCTCAGTGATGCTGAAACTGAAAGCCTTTTAAGAATCGTTAAAAAGAACAAACCTGACAACCTTAGTAATGAAATCCAGGTATCCTGAACCAATTCAACCTTGTCACAGATTTCATTCAAGTTCAGAAATGGTAAACTCAACGAAGTTTGCTACAACCAAAGGCTTTAGCAAAACCAAAGAAAAGAATTTATATCTGTATATCTGAACAGGACAGGTTTTGAAAACACTATTTGTGTATACGTTTTATTGTACATATCTTGAAGCATTCATCCTGTGTAGATATTTTAAAATAAATGAATAAATGAATAAATAAATAGTAATTGAATGCTGTTCGTTATATCCATTTTGATGAGTTTTACTTTTTATTTATGAATATACTTCTTTGACCGATTTGAAAAGCTAAGCTGTGTTGGATCTAGAGGGGTGCAAAGGTTGCTCAGTTACTCTTCAAAATTGAAGTGATATATTTTTTTAATTGTGGTTTAAACATTTGACTTTCTGCTCCATTTTGAGAGCACAAATTTCTGTGAAATATGTTAAATGCGTGTAAAAGTGTCTGTTTTGTTCAAACAACTTCGGTAATCCTCAAAAAATTTCCTCCCGACAGGAAAAAGAACACGGAAACATAGCCTTTTTGTCTTAAAGAGCAATTTTTCTTGTCAACCAGCGCATTTGATACGTCAATGAGATTAGTCTACGACCTTTATGTCCTCATAAAAGACCAAAAAACAATGCTATTTTGCTCAAGCTCAAGTTCCAGCTCAAGCTCAAGCAAAGGTAGTTTAAAAAAATGAAAAGAACACCTAAAATGTGGTATAATACTTGTTTTGCTTGACTCTACACAATGTTTGCAAACCCTGTGTTGAAAATCTGCGTCAGTGGACAAAGGGCAAAAGGAAGGAGCTAGGATTTGGAATTTCTATGGTGTGGCGGGAGCCAAAAAAACATGTAGACAATTGCTACTTTTGTCTGACAAAGACCTCTGCTTTTTGCAAGCAAACGGATCATACCATAAGTTACCCTAACCTAGATTCTGCTGTTCGCCCAGTGCTCCGTTCAAATGCTATTCCAGTACCTGTATTCAAGGAACTTCCTTCAGTGGACAGTGAAAACGATATGTGTGAATCTCATGAACATAACAGTGATTCAGACACCTGACAAACAACCTAAAATCTTCAGCCAGTTTTAACTAAATCATTTAGTTAGAGACTTCGGTCTGTCGAAAGAGTCAGCAGAAATGTTAGCCTCTAGACTTAAAGAAAAGAATTTGCTGGAAAAAAATACAAATGTTATTATCTATCGCAACAGGGAAAAAGATATATTGATATTCTTTACAGTTGGAGAAGAATTTGGTTACTGTTGTGACATAGCAGGACTTTTAAAAGCAATGGGTGATACAAATAGTTATTCCTATCATTGACCCACAAAACAGAACAACAGGATGTCAATATTAAATTTCACAAAAAGACTGCAAACTAGTTATCGAAAGAAAGTAACAATGGTATGTCGTAGTTAATGGAAGAAAAAGTTCTATATTATTGAACTATGCTGCTTAATTCTATATTATGTTTGAATATTAAATTCCTTATTTTAGTCTCTTGTAGAGGAGGGATATTTATGAATGTTATAATATTCTCTGGTGGTGTAAAAGAGTTGTTCAATCTGAATTTATCCTTTAAGTTTTTCATTTGTTACAGCCACTCAAGGGTGTGGTCATATACATTTTATTACTAAACAAAGAAATAATTATCACTAGAATCATATCAGGATGCGGATGAATCACAAGTTTTGTTTCTTAACAACTACAAATATACTGGAAAAGTAAAATACCTTTTGTCCCCACGAAAAAAGTATCAATATTTTTAACCTTCTGCAAATGAATTATTTCAAAATGAAAACGAGACACCAATTAAGATTTTGGACTAATAACCTGATATATATTTTCAAGTAAAGTGAAAAATTTCAGCACGAAAGTTTCTGATAAACAAAAAGAAATATTGAATTGAAACTCGACACGATAGTCAGTCGAAATTTCCTCCTTTCCTTGTAAATGTTTTTGTTGTTTACCTATGATTAAAATTACTGGTGAGATCCTAACCCTGGGAGAAGTATCCCTCGAAACTTAGCTGATTAAAAGCTTATGACTCAAGACATGATAAATATCCTGCGTCATTGGTTTCCACCGAGTCCATAAAATAAAGAATTTTTAAAAATTGTTGTGTTTCTCAAACTCAATTTGGATTATTATTTGCATCATTCATATGTGATAACATGTAAGTGCTATTAATATTACAAATATAAATATATTTATTATTTATATATATTATTATTTATCATTCGTATATTATTTACATATTTACTATTTAGCATAAATATATTATTAATATTACAGTAAATTTTAGAGAAATTACTTCGAGAAATTGACAAAAATTTATCAGTCTTTCTTTTCTATCAAATCACAATATCGGATTTCAAAAATTTTACCCCAAATTAGCAAAATTTCACTTGCTCCTATGTCAAAAACTACACAAGATAATAAAGCCCAATTTTGGATTTCTTCTTTTCACACCGTTTTACACATAATATGTGAAAATGAGCAAAATCTGAGATGGTGGTTGACATTGCTTGGTGATTTGACATGTGATGCAAAAGTTGGCACAAAATAAAACCGAATGTAAAGGCTCAGTGATTGTATAAGGGGTGCATTTACAGGCGTTGACGTTTAATTTCATTTTTTAATTTGTTAAAAGACATACAAGGCATAACTCCACCAAAAGTATAGAACTTTGAAGAAATCAAAAAAAAAATAAAAAAAAAAGATTAAGCTGCACTTTGACGGAATAAGGAAAATACACAGATAAAAAATATCTTGTTTGACTGAAACTCGTGTTCGTTGGTACAACGCAGTATTTATCACTCACAGTTTTTGACCTCATGCTAAATAAAAGTAAATTGTAATATGCATCATTTAGCACACATGAGGTCTGCTGTATTGCATAAATGGTCAATCATTTTTTTCAATATTCATTATAAGCCTCGTTTTGATTTCAGAACCAAACAACATGTGCCAAGGTTGGGAAGATTTAAAATTTCGCACATGGGAGGATTTTCACCTCCCTGACAACAAAAAGAAGAAATTTCACCTTCAGAACACAATATTTTTCAACGATTGTAGACGAGCTAACAAGAAATTTAACACTGGGAAGTGACGACTCTTCCCCTAATACTTTTCCATTTTTCTTCGTACGTTTGCGCGATATCAGTAGGAGGGCAGTGTCCTGCTGGCGCACTCGCAGGCCCTTACTAAACGGGAAAAATACTCGTTTTGTTATTATCTGGCCCACCATCTCCCACATTTCCAGCACAATATGTTTCTGCAACTAAATTTTGGAAATGTGATATTGCTTTGAATGGCTCTGTTCTTGCTTTGAAAAATTCATATCCGGCTCTGCTGCACAAAACTTTGAATAAGAAGCTGACTTTTTACAACTGTCAATTTACTGACAGTATCAAATCCACCTCTGTTGGAATTGTAATAGTGCTTACGCTCCCCCATTAGATACGCTCGGATTTTCGAACGTTAAAAAGTGGTTTGAATTTTTGGAAAATTTTCTGCAACAGTTGTGAAAAAATTGAAAATTTGACGTTTTTACAAAAATCGTAAAAAATAATGTCAAAAATTTTCTTTGCACTTCGGCCAAGATCATTCACAATCGAAAACTACGAGTTTTTAACGCCCCTAAAAGTTGACCCCCCAAACTTTGAGCTTAAATAATACCTACTGATACCTACAAAATAACAAAATTTCATTACAATATCTTGAGAAACCAATTCGCCGGACCCGTTTTACTACTGAATCAACCCTTACCCCCTTGTGATTGGGGTACGGGATAGAACATAGATTTTTGCGTGTGGAAAGGTCAGCTATGTCCAAACTTTGGTGTAATATAGGTCTGCTGGCAAGCGAAGCGAGCCATCAGGATAATATATTATCTAGAAAAAACTTGTGTTCGCGAGAAGCACATGGGCTTATTCAACGTGTGCAGAGAGTTATTGCTTTTAATTAATTAATTTTTTTAATAACTAAATAGTGGAATAAAAGAAAAATATCGCAAATAAGCAAAGTGTTGAAACCAAATGTTTTAAAATGTCAAATGAGGGCACTTGTTTGGACACCTTTGTGGTATTTTATGTAGGGGAGAGCGGGGCAGGTTGGAACATTTTTCATTAAAAGCTATATTTACAAAAATCTAGTTATTTCTGGCAATCATTTCTGTGGTGCCTTGATACCTATACTTGTGTTGTACAAATCTATCATACAAGCTTGATGCAGGGATTACACAATACTGAGAAAATTTTAGCTTTGTTAGTCAAAACAAAATGTTTCAACGTGCCCCATAGCGGGACAGGTTGAAACATGTGAAGGAGCAAGTTGGAACACATTTGCAAAAGAGGGATAGACAAAAATTTTTTAAAGGTAAAGCCTTTTCCCAATTTCTATTTGCTTTTTGAGTATATATCTATCATGGGAAGGAATCCGTTTGCTCAGGACTGATTTGATTGTGCCATATAATTAACCATAACCCATATATTGAACAAAATTCCTCAATAACCCTTGAACAGATTTCTAAAAATGTTTTTTCACTAAAAGGTATTATCTTCATGCATTATCCAAGTAAAAAATCTTATTAGAAGAAATCAGCACAAAAAAATTGGAAAATATTTGAGGGCTGCAGGCAATGAAAAAATGCTGGGAGATCCAATCTGTCTTGATTGGATCTTCCAGTATTTATGTTTTCTTCGTAAAGCACACCCCAGTGCCTAAATTAAACTCTTGAAAAAAAAAATTCTAATTAATCCACGTATTTTACTAAAAGATTATTAAGACTTTGAACTCATTTGCCCTCTCGAAAAGAGTCGTTTATCCTTAAAACATGTATTTGAATACTAATTCAAAGTTGATAAATCCAGAGATAAGTCCCTATTTCAATGTAACCACTTTTCTACAAGACAGCAATTGCACTGCATTAAAATCCTGAAAATATCATAGTTTCTCTAACTATCCAAGCATGTAGAATTTATCATTCATATTTACAACTGCAAAAATGCATAAAAATTGGT